>JAULBS010024260.1:0-24773 GCA_032355785.1 Symmetromphalus regularis
TAGTGTTAATTTTACTTTACCCATTGTTTGTCTAGTGTTAATTTTACTTTACCCATTGTTTGTCTAGTGTTAATTTTACTTTACCCATTGTTTGTCTAGTGTTAATTTTACTTTACCCATTGTTTGTCTAGTGTTAATTTTTTTTTTTTAACAACTCCACTAGAGTCCACTGAGTAATTAATCGTTGGCTAATGGATGTCAAACATTTGGTAATTTGTGACACATAATCAGTGTGAGCCAGCATCCGATAGGTTTTGAACCACTGTCTTCAGCTTGAGAGTCCGATCCCCTACCGCTGGATTGTTTGTGTTAAATTTAGGACAACATTTAAAAGGTGTTATTTTAAATGAACACAATATTTTCTGTGAACGGGTTATGCAAATGTTCTATTCTGACAGGCCTGGCCTGCCAACATTTAAATTGACAACCATGCTATGATATACATGTTTATATACATACATGTACATGTAACAGAAGGCAACAATCATTTAGACCACTGGAACTGTACACAATCACTTCAGACAGGAAATCTGCTATTAGAATTCACTCAGATGATGCTATACAGTTTTGTACCTCACTTGATTATCAAGTTAAACAGATGATGCAATACAGTTTTGTGTAACACTCAATGAATTCTGAGGATACAATAATGGATTGTTTGTTTAACGACACCCCAGCACATTGTTTATTCAGCAGCTATTAGGCACATCAGACATATGGTATTTTGTGACTATGTTCCTCAGAGGAAACCTGCTACTGCCACATAGGCTACTCTTTCCGATTGGCAACAAGGGATCTTTTATAAACTTCCTCTGAACTTGACCCAGTATCGAGATTAAAAATCCCATGTCTTGAGAGAGATTTGATCCCAGTACCTACCAACAGTTAAGTCCGACAGTGTAACCACTGTGCCACCGGGGCCAATGTTAATGAAGATGCAATACAGTTTCGAACAACACCCATGCAGTATCTAATGTATCCCACTGTTACAAAGACAACTGTTCATACAACAATGCACACATGCAGTAAGTCAATGTGTTATACCAAACTGGCATTCTTCGTGTTAACAAGATGGCGCAATAACTCGGGATTATCAGGTACGACCGTGTAACTGGCCTTGGTCCGCTCAAAATCACTATGGTACTGAACCTGTTAGTAGAAGAAAGATGCTGTTTATAAAAGATGAGTACAAGAAGAGAAATATGTGATTAATAACAGATGAAATATTGCACAGCACAGATACATACATGTACATTTACTGAAGTTACAGTATGAAGATGAAGTGTAATAGATGAAAACAAGCACATGCGTAAATTACAAGATACACAAATGTACATGTATGTAGACTTGTAATGAATGTGTTAATGACGAGTATAAATTGTAACACACATGCATACTTGTAATATATACCAATATATTTTAACGACCATTTTAAATTATAACATACGTAGACTTGCACTGAATACAAATATTTTTTTAAGCACAAGTGTAAATTCCAACACAGACTTTTATTAGGCCAGACATTTTTTTTATTCCTTGGTCACGAGCTTTTTGTCAGACAAATCTAAAGAGGCAGAGAAAATTAAAAGAATATATATTTCCCTGTCTTCAAAATGATAATCGGCAGATTTCAGACAGGAAAAAGAAAAAATAATAAAAATTTATTTCAAAGTTTAACATTTTAATTTTATTCCAAAATTATACAAGAATTTGTAACAATTTGTTGACCCAATTAAGTCCAAGAATTAAAAAAAAAAAATTATTTCCTTTTTGGAATTTTTCAGACCATCGGTTCGAGGACCAACCAATAAAAAAAGTCTGGCCTTATGTACAAATATTTTCCTAGCATGAGCTCATAAACATTAAGTTGCAATCTTACTGAATCTGTTAGTAAAATAATGTCCAAACAGGAAAACCCCCAACTATTTCTGTTGATGGTCTGTGGTCCTTTTCTATCGAGCAAAGGCAAATTTGAATATACGAGCACTTTAAATAAATATATTTGATCAACATTAATTCCATTTTGTGTTGTGTTCTTGGAGTTTACTAGTACTTTACAAGATTTTTGTTGTTGTCAAGATTTTTGTTGACATCAAGATAATAACGGTTGGTCAAAAATCAATGAAAAGTGTGAGGGGTACTGGTATTAAACAAGCCAGAGCAGGTCCCAAGTCCTGTTTTAAATGATGGATGGACTGTCAACTTTCTAAAAGGAGGTGCTATTTTCCGTTCCAACCAGTGGTCCACAACTGGTTTATCAAAGGCTGTGGTATGTGTTGTCCTGTCTGTGGGACGGTGCATATAAAAGATCCCTTGCCAATTATCGGAAGGAGTAGTCTATGTGGCAGAAGTGGCTTTCCACTAAAGACATACGTCAAAATGATCATATATGTATGACGTTAATAGGTGATGATCAGATAAAAATCAATGTGCTCTAGAGGCGTGGTTAAATAAAACAAACTTTACTTTTTTTTCATAAATATTAATATTCTGATACTCCACCTAGTAGTGTACCCTCTGGCTCTGCTCCTGTACTTTGTACCTCAAAAGGGATTAATAGGAGGGTGCAGGGGGAACCCAATTTTTTACCATTTTTAATGCTTCCATTGTTGTGCACATCCTTTTATGATAAACACTGAATGTCACACCCATCCATTCTCCAATTCCTGTATCCATTCCTGTAAACTCAAGTCATAACTTAGTGTAAACCTGACTTTATCTTTCTTAATAACATTACTAATATAACAAAGTTGTACATAATAGGAATACTGATATTTCTTGTCAAATGCACTAAAATTATGATACTCTCATAACACCTAACATAACTTAGATTTTTATTTTTAATAATACTAATCTTCACAATTAATTTTGGCAATTATTTGCACAAATTAACTATATTTAGAAATTAACAGTAGTAGATACAATTTTTGCTGAAACATTTTTTTTTGAATTTGTTTAAAACAAATTATAATAAGGTTCTTTATTTTTATTTTGTGTGTGTATGTGTGTGTTAAGTGTGTGTGTGTTGTATGTGTCTGTGTGTATGAGTGTGTTTGTCCATGTATGTGTGTGTATAAGTGTGTGTGTCTGTGTGTATGTTCATATGTATGTACGTACGTATGTATGTACGTACATATGTATATACGTATATATGTATGTATGTACATATGTGTGTGTGTGTGTGTGTGTGTGTGTGTATGTACATACGTACTTATGTACGTATGTATGTATGTGTGAGTGTGTTTGTGTCTGTCTTCTGTCTGTGTCTGTGTCTGCATTTGTATATGTGTGTGTCTGTCTGTGTGTATGTATGTGTGTGTTTGTGTGTGTGTATCTGTAATGTGTGTATGTGTGCGTGTGTATCTGTGTGTGTGTATGTGTGTGTATATGTGTATGTTTGTGTGTGAGTGTGTGTGTTTATCTGTGGTGTGTGTATGTATGTGTGTCTGTCTGTGTGTGTGTGTGCATGTGTGTGTGTCTGTCAGTGTGTGTGTTTGTGTGTGTGTATATATGATGTGTGTATGAGTGTGTATGCATGTGTGTGTCTGTGTGTGTTTATGTTTGTTTGTATGTGTGTGTATCAGTCATGTGTGTGTATGTGTGTCTGTTAGTGTGTGTGTGCATGTGTGTGTGTCATTCTGTATGTGTATGTGTGTGTTTGTGTTTGTATTTGTGTGTGTGTGTGCACATGTGTGTGCATGTGTGTGCTTTACAATTGTTTGTTGTTATATTCAACTTTTACATAACATTTCATACTACTCAGTGTAGATATCTTTTATACGTAGTTCACACCTATTGTTTAACATTGTAGTACACTCTTGTTTTTAATTTATGCTCTGTTTCTATTGATAATTAAAATTAATTATTTACTTATTATAAATATAATGATGGAAAATGCTTACAGAATAAATATAAATTAAACTGTAAATGAGTAAATTATTTGTATGAATTTTTTTTAATAAATAATTTATACAGTATTTGAATATTTCATTGGTATATGTATTTATCTATTTTATAATAATTATTATTCATATAGTAAATTATATAACAGAATTTAAAAAATTATTGGCTCTATTCATACAATAATTCATATACCATAGTAAATTATTTAAACAAGAATGTCAAATTAGGGTTTATAAATTTCTGACTTTTGTTAGGTCATTTGGACCATTTTGTTATCATTTAAAAAGATTTTTTAGAATCTTCATTCATACTTGTTTCTGGGCTGGCACGGCCTTTAGGGGGAGGGCAAGGGGGCATTAACTCCCTCAATAATTTGCAGTGCCCCTTTTTTTAACTTTTAAGGATTTGCATGTGGTACATTTATTGGTTAACAGATATAAATAGAAGTGATAGGTATGAATTTTTCAGATCCTTTAAGTCAACTTTACTTTTGGACAATCATTTGGATTGGAATGTTCTTAATTTCCGTAATGCTCTGACTAGATTTAGACTTTGTTATACTGATATCAATACTCATAAAAATAAATACGGACCTGACTTGCCAAAAACATTGTCCATTTTGTTGTGATGTTTTGGAAGGTGAATTTCATTTTTTATTTCTATGCCTATTATATACTGATATTAGAAATAAATATCTGCCCCAAAATATAGTTATAACCCCAGTAGATTTAAAACAATAATTTTCTGAAATACAAAAGTACATAAACATAAATGGAATTTAAGTAAATTTATCTGTGAAGCTCTTAGAGCTAGAGAGGAGTTTTGTGATTGTTAGTATTGTTTATTAATGTTTCTAAAGACAAATGTATCTTGGATGCCTCATATTATATATGCTGTATCACTCTCCTTGTCACAGGGTGGACAATCCTTAAATAAAGAATTAAACAATTCAATTGAACGTCGTACATTTATTGAGTATGTTGTAGGCGTCCTTAAAATGACTGATGGCAGCCCCATTCAGTTGTAACCCCCAATATTTAAAAGGCTGTGCCAGCCCTGTGTTTTGTTAACACTCAGACTATTAAAATATTTACTTTTTCCGGTTGACATTCCTGTTTAAAAAACTGAATACTAGTAATAATAATTCACATGTTTGTCAGTTTCAGTGAAATGAACTTAAATACAAACATTCTGTAACTGAATTATTGTTTCTATAGTACAGTAAATTAATATATATCTGAGAACATAATTATATGAGTACAATAAAATAATATACATCTGAGAACATAATTATATGAGTGAGGTTTGTTTGAGTATTATTTGATTCTGGTTTGCTGATTATCTCTCATACATTTCAGGGAAAAGGAAATCGACCTAGCAGTGCTTTCTTGTTTGGAATTATTTTAAAGGAAATTGTGGCAGCACTTCAGAGATTGTATCTAAACGTAAGCACATAATATACTGATGTGATCATATAATGTAATCGGTACTAAAGAATGGATTTTCAAAATGGGTGAACTCATTTTTATGGGCATATAAAATGTGTAGTGTGAAACAGAGAGTGCTGCAGGAATCTTTACCCGAAATAAAATCTGATGAAAAAAGTGAGGTGGTTGAGTCCACCCTAGACCCCTCTGGTTCCTATGGGCCTGGTAATAGTTTCTTTTTATTGAGACATGTAGGAAGCAAAATTACTGTAGCAAATGCTCTCAACTCTTTTTGTGCTTAATATAAACAGTATCACATAAATTCTTGTTTAGTATTCACTATATATTTGTGTGCATGGCAGAAATGCTTCCAGGGGAGATAATCCATAATGTTTAATATAACATCTGTCTGGATATACATCTTCCCCATTATGTTCTTTAGAAATTAGAACAGCAATGTTGTTCAGTTTACAGATTGTTTGACAAATATTACATCTTCTGATGGTGAGTGATAATAAATAAAATATCATATGAGTTCCCATATAATACCATTTACTGTTATATTACAACATGTGTGTTTTTAACTGTGCATCACAAACGTAATATAAATAATATCACCCAGGTCCTTGTTTAGTATTCTTTGTATATTTTAGCCTATTGGAAACATATACCCAGTAATGATGGACATCATCGGACCACAAGCATAATATAAACAGTATCACATAGATTCTTATTTAGTATTAGCTATATATTTTAGCCTAGTGGAAACATATACCCAGTAATGATGGACATCATCGGACCACAAGCATAGTATAAACAGTATCACATGAATTCTTGTTTAGTATTTGCTATATATTTTAGCCTAGTGGAAACATATACCCAGTAATGACGGACATCATCGGACCACAAGCGTATGACCTCTCAGTGCTAATAGAGGGCGGAAGAGGAGCCCAGCCCTTGCAGAGAGACCGGAACGGACTTGTACAGATTCTGTCTTACGTCCTGGAGAACCTCATCTATCACATCACAGAAATCATGGTAATCTATTACATCACAGAAATCATAGTAATCTATCACATCACTAAAATCATGGTAATCTATCACATCACAGAAATCATGGTGATCTATCACATCACAGAAATCATGGTAATCTATCACATCACAGAAATCATGGTGATCTATCACATCACAGAAATCATGGTAATCTATGACCACAGAAATCATGGTAATCTATGACCACAGAAATCATGGTGATCTATCACATCACAGAAATCATGGTAATCTATTACATCACAGAAATCATGGTAATCTATGACCACAGAAATCATGGTAATCTATCACATCACAGAAATCATGGTAATCTATCACATCACAGAAATCATGGTAATCTATCACATCACAGAAATCATAGTAATCTATCACATCACAGAAATCATGGTAATCTATCACATCACAGAAATCATGGTAATCTATGACCACAGAAGTCATGGTAATCTATCGCATCACAGAAATCGTGATAATCTATCACATCACAGAAATCATGGTAATCTATTACAGAAATCATGGTAATCTATCACATCACAGAAATCATGGTAATCTATCACATCACAGAAATCATGGTAATCTATCGCATCGCAGAAATCGTGATAATCTATGACATCACAGAAATCGTATTAAACTATCACATCACAGAAATCATGGTAATCTATCACATCACAGAAATCGTGATAATCTATCACATCACAGAAATCATGGTAATCTATTACAGAAATCATGGTAATCTATCGCATCACAGAAATCGTATTAAACTATCACATCACAAAAATCATGGTAATCTATCACAGTTAACCAATGGTTGGCTAGGTGTACTTATTTTCATGTTTATATCCAATTAAAGTTCAAGCATGCTGTCCTTGGCACACATATCAATTTCCTGTGCTGCCTATCTAAGACAGAGGTTAGAGTTAGAAGAAGAGATGAAACCCACTGACATCACACTAATGTGGCTACTGTTACTCATAGGTTATTTTTACTTATTTTGTGCTTATAATATATCCAATTAATGTTCAGTTATATACGGTGGATTGATGGTAGAGTACTGAGGGAGTACACTAGGAATTTATGCAATCTTAGGTTTTCATAAAACATAAGGCCTGTACCCCTCAAATATTTTTTTTTCAGCCTAAAACTGGAGTATTAGGAACACATCGGAAATCTGCCGTCTTTGAACTTATCAAAACTAACAGACGTTTTCCAGACGGATATTTCTGGCAAGTTGAACTGGTAAGTTTTCCAGACGGCTGTTTCTGGCAAGTTGAACTGATATGTTTTCCAGACGGATATTTCTGGCAAGTTGAGCTGGTTAGTTTTCCAGACGGCTATTTCTGGCAAGTTGAACTGGTACGTTTTCCAGATGGCTATTTCTGGCAAGCTGAAATGGTAAGTTTTCCAGACGGATATTTCTGGCAAGTTGAAATGGTAAGTTTTCCAGATAGCTATTTCTGGCAAGTTGAACTGGTAAGTTATCTAGATGGCTATTTCTGGCAAGTTGAACTGGTAAGTTTTCCAGATGGCTATTTCTGGCAAGTTGAAATGGTAAGTTTTCCAGACAATTATTTCTGGCAAGTTGAAATGGTAAGTTTTCCAGACAGCTATTTCTAGCAAGTTGAACTGGTAAGTTGTCTAGATGGCTATTTCTGGCAAGTTAACTGGTAAGTTTTCCAGATGGCTATTTCTGGCAAGTTGAACTGGTAAGTTTTCCAGATTGTTATTTCTGGCAAGTTGAACTGGTAAGTTTTCCTGATGGATATTTCTGGCAAGTTGAACTGGTAAGTTTTCCAGACGGATATTTCTGGCAAGTTGAACTGGTAAGTTTTCCAGATGGATATTTCTGGCAAGTTGAACTGGTAAGTTGTCTAGATGGCTATTTCTGGCAAGTTGAGCTGGTAAGTTTTCCAGATGGCTGTTTCTGGCAAGTTGAACTGGTAAGTTTTCCACACTTCTGTTTCTGGCAAGTTGAAATGGTAAGTTTTCCAGATGGATATTTCTGGCAAGTTGAAATGGTAAGTTTTCCAGATGGATATTTCTGGCAAGTTGAACTGGTAAGTTTTCCAGACGGATATTTCTGGCAAGTTGAACTGGTAAGATTTCCAGATGGATATTTCTGGCAAGTTGAACTGGTAAATTTTCCAGACGGCTATTTCTGGCAAGTTGAAATGGTAAGTTTTCCAGACGGGTATTTCTGGCAAGTTGAAACATCTGATATAGACTCATTACGGACATAGCTAGCATGTGGTCAAGAAGGGGGCAGTTCCCCCCCCTCAACCCCCACACACCATGCCCTATTTACCAGATTTTCTTTCCAATATAAAAACATTTTTAAACAACAACTGTTTGTGTTACTGCTCCTCTGGAATTGTTTTGTACCTGCTGACTCTCTCTGAAAAATGGCCATTTTCATATTGGTTTAAAATATATGTATGATAACCATAGTGGACCAGGGACCATATGGTAAGATACTTGAACCTAACCACCCCACCCCACCACTCCTGTGATCAAATACATGCCCACCCCTAGGATGATGTGAAGTGCCATGTTTTTGAGAATAGATAAGGGTTGGGGGGGGGGGGGAGGTGTTGGTGTTATTGTTATCAACTGTAACTTGTCAGTTTATTATTCTTGTTTGTTTCATCTGTTTGATTTAAATGTTGTTTAATACCAGAAAAATACAACATCTATCATATTTACATTTTTATTTACAGACTAATATTTACAGCTAACATTTACAGACTAATATTTACAGACTGGTATTTACAGACTAATATTTACAGACTGGTATTTACATCTAACATTTACAGACTAATATTTACAGACTAATATTTACAGACTGGTATTTACAGCTAACATTTACAGACTAATATTTACAGACTGGTATTTACAGACTAATGTTTACAGCTAGTATTTACAGACTAATATTTACAGACTAATATTTACAGCTAATATTTACAGACTAATATTTACAGACTAATATTTACAGACTAATATTTACAGACTAGTATTTACAGACTAATATTTACAGACTAATATTTACAGACTAGTATTTACAGACTAATATTTACAGACAAGTATTTACAGACTCATATTTACAGACTCATATTTACAGACTAATATTTACAGACTAGTATTTACAGACTAGTATTTACAGACTAATATTTACAGACTAGTATTTACAGACTAATATTTACAGACTAGTATTTACATACTAATATTTACAGACTAGTAAGTTCCTCATATACCCACTTTATCATTCTAATGATAGTATTATTTGTAGTAGTACAATATTTACCTGACCTCACCAAAATACCCCTTTTTCATCGAAATTTCCCTGGCTGCAGCTTTAACTTGTGTGAAAGGACGCTAGGGGACATACAGACGGCCCTCACAACAGAGTATATTGGCACGTCAATGCCAACATGGCATACGTGGCTGGCAAACTTTTACCCCTGCTGGCATTTTATTCAGAGAGTGGGCAAGAGCCAAGGTACCCAATCTGTTAACTGCCCTGTTAAATTAATAACATTAACCAATAGCCAACCCAGAGTGGGTCCAGGGGGTCAGGACCCCCCGTTCCTTGTATTATTAATTTTTTTTAATATATTTTGCGAGTGGAAGGAGGCAAAACTTAACTATTTCTTCCCCAGTCCTATTCACCCATCACCTTTGGACGCCACCCCTTTTCTGAAATCCTGAATCCGCACCTGTTACCTACCCTCTTGGCTGTTTACTTACTGGTGTGTTAACATGAGTTTAGCATGGGATACATTGAGATGGGTTATTTTTCAGTCAGAAGGAGAGATTTGGGATGAGAATGTTTGCATTTGTGTGTTTAGATTGCTGAAGGACTAATGATTATGTAATATTGTGTTAACAGGACAGACTGCAGTTTAACGACAATGGAAGGACAATCAACATTGGAAATAACGAGGCTTTCTTCCTTATTATTGGCATCTACCTGTCACGAAGTCTGATCACCACGGTAACAGATTAATAGAGACAGTTTTTTATAATCCTTGCTATTGGATTACCTAGTGATGCTGGAACTGCACATAAAATATAGTTTTCAAATGAATAATAAAATACATATCAATACCAGACAGGAACTCCACAACTACAAAATTATGAACTCAAGTACTCAAGATGTTAGGCTCCATTTATGCTCAAGTAACCAAAATGTTTTAAATAAAATATAAACACAATAGTTTTTTAAATATGTAGTGTATGTGCTGAAGAGATTACTAAAATTATTTAAAAATCATAAAATTAATGTTTTTCATTATATAGTTGTCATGGTAACAAAAATGGCAAGATAAGTGCATTTAAAAATGAATGACAAACAATAATTTTGTGTTCTTTGGAGATTCAATTCAGTTAAAATTGAATATTATAACATCATCAGTTTTTCTAAAATAAAATTCTGTAACCACGACAACTGTATTTATAATTATTAATAATCATGTTTCAAAATTGATTTTCAGTTGCTGTTGAAACCAATAGATTATGGTTTGTCAACCGATGCACTGACTGATGTTAATTATCGCAATTTGAAAGTTTTGGCAACTATTCTTCTGTTTGTAATACGAAGAGTTTCGGTTCCCAGAGGACAACCAATGATGGTAGGTTTACAAGTTTGTATTACATCTTAGTGGCAATTAACTAAGTTCATAACTGGGAATTATTTATAATTTCTCAGTATTATTATGCTTAGGTTTAACAAGGCATTTCATTGGATGTCTCTGACCATTATGACCAATAAGCTTGACTGTACTAAATATGACATCATTATAATTATGCAAAAGTGCAAATGACGTCACTAAAATTAGGAAAAGTACAACGTAATGTCATCCATAACGTTATAAGATGGAATTTCTCTAAACAATTAGAAATTTAAAGAATAGAATGATTAAAATTATTTGAGGTAATAAATAGAAGATTAAACTTGTTACCATTTATTATCAAATTTATGTCCCGAATGAAATAGTTTGATAATATATGGCAACTTGTTTAACACCCTCTATATAATTAGGCTGTGTGAAATTAATTCTATATTTTAATAATAATGATGATGATGATGATAATAACTGGAGCAGCAGTAGTTGTAGACTAGTAGTATTTGTAGTAGTATTTGTAGTAGTATTTGTAGTAGTATTTGTAGTAGTATTTGTAGTAGTAGTTGTAGTAGTAGTAATAGTAGTAATTTTGTTACCTGTGTTCATCTGTTTCACTTGAAATATCTTTATACAGAAACCAATAATGCATGCAATTTTTTTTTCATTTCAGAATTTTTCATCATCACACATTCTTGATGAATACTGAAGGTTTTAAATGAATATTGAATGTAATATATTGAATATTAATTTAAAACATTCACTCTTAAATTTCTTTCAGGCAATACCAGGAGAAATAGCTAAGCATGTGTACAGGGACGATGAGATGAAAAGTGTTCACATAAGTCTGAAGAAATCCTACGAGTACTGCGAGGTAAGTGATGTTGGTTATTTCTTTTTCTTTCATTTTTAAAACAATTTCTATATCAGTTTCAGATTTATTATTATTATTATTATTGTTATTTATTTATTTATGTGGGAAAAAATTACTGAACTATCTACGATAATATATTCAAATTTGATAGGCCTTGTAAAATTTTACATCACTTTTTGATAAACAAATTAAAAACAATTTTTTTGAGAATTGTTGATTTAAAGCCAAATATCTGAGATTTACATTGCATATTATTTAAGTCAAAGTTAGGATTACAGATTTATGAAGGAAAATTTGCAAATTATTGCTGAATGGACTAAAAATAAATGTTAATAAAATTTATTATGACTTGTTTTGAATTGTAGAAAATCATAGTACAGTCAAGCTTATTGGTCATAACAGCCAGAGAGATCCAATGAAATGCCTTGTTAAACCAATGCATAATAATGCTCACTGAGAAAATATGAATAATTCCCAGTTATGAATGCCCATTCTTTGTTGGCCTAAGAAACTTTTTAAAAATTAAATAAGTCATTTGGTACATAGTATTTAACAAGATATGTAAATCTGCACCCTAAGTCTGCCATTTTTTATTCTATTTTGCAAATATCATTGGTTCTAATGTGATAGGTATGAAAATTTAAATAAAAAACTGACCAAAATGAAATTATATTTTTATTCCATTTTGTCAAAGTGCACTTTAAGAAATCTTCTTATGTGAAAAAATATTTTTGCTTTACTTAATTTGAATTTATTAATACAATGGAATATCACCTTCTGATGACTGGAAGATCAAATTAACATTTAACACCGACTAGTTGGTGGTTTTAACAAATATAGTCTCATGCATGGATGCAGAAATTCAAAAATAATTTAATCTTGAAAGAGCAGTGCGAGTAGGAGTGTGGTTCCAAAATTAGTTATGACCAAATTATTAGTTATGAAAAAAAAAATTGTTGTCCATGGGTCCACATGTGGGATTACTCAATTTAAGATTATTTTTAAAAATAAATATTGCACATTAAATTTGTGCTACTCCCAATAGCTGATGTTTATTTTTTTGAGGTGGAGGTCGTTAAATCATTATTAAATCTGTGCTTGTTTCTACTTTTTTTTAAAGAATTTATTACGAGAATGGGGTGCTGAATACATCAAGAGACTTCGATCAGTAGCCGATTCTACGTCAGCACCACAACCACCATTAAAACCCGAGAAATAGGAAACATCATGTTTCACTGTGACAGACAGACTTACAGACAGCTGGACAGATCCCCGTGTTTTTCTGTGATCATTAAATCAATTATTTCAAGGGGTTAGTGCAGAACTCATTATATTGTGAATTGTAAAAAAATGAATTAGACATCTTTTTGCCGTCAAGGAAAGATGTACTTGCCTTTCACAAACTGTTATTTAAATTAACTGTTTCTTTACACTTACATGTAGTATAACAAACAGAATATATAGTGAAAGATATGATTCCTATTTTCAATGCATTCAAGAGTTTTCAGACAGTTTTCTCAGATTAAAGAAAGGTGGAGATAATTGTTTCTGGCACTAACCCCATGATTTATGTGTGCAAGACAAATTCTGCTGCAGCCAAAATTCCTTAACGCCTTTCATTTTTATTGTTTAATTTACAGATCTGCAGAATTAAATATAAAAATTACATTAAAATTATATTTTGCATTTTAAGGGTTTTTCTTACTTTGGACATTGTCTAAGAAAAATAAATATATTAGAAGAAAAAAAAGACCAAATCTGATTTATATTGAAAATAACTAATCAGAGTTCTTGCTGGTTTAAAATTAAAGTAGGAGAGCTCAGCTTCTGGTAGCATACTGAAAATAATTACATATGGTTAGTAAGAATATATTTTTATTTTGACCAACTACCAATTTCAGAAACTAATTTGTTTGTTTAATGAAATAGTGAATAAAAATTAAGTCTGGCTCTTTGTTGAAGGTCAAGTGCCTAGAAACACTCAATTTGTTTATTTTTATGCTTTTCCATATGTATGTAAGAAATTTAATATTAAAGGGATGAAAGATGAGAGGTCATAGTCATTGAATGGTAATTATAATGAACAAAATAACTGAGATCAATTAAACATGTTTTTTCAGTGATCAGTATAGGGTTTTGGATGAATAATAAATTGTGGGAGTCTATATAACTCCCATAATTTAAAAAAGGGAATTAACAGGTGTAAATCAAGAGTCAGTAGTTATGTGTATATATTTTAACAAAACAAACATTTGTGTTGAAAGTATCTGTATAACAGTAAAGCAAATTAATAATAATACTATAAAAGATAATTTCTATGTTTATGATGCTACAGATTAACATTACATGTAAGTACCTCCCTAGTCACTATTATTGTAGTAAATATCTATTTTACAGTAAATATTTGTCAACAGCAAACATGCATGCAAGAAAATGGTAACCCACATGATTTGAATTTTGAGAAAAATATTTTCTCACAGGGATACCAGGTTCCTGAATGGTAGTCTTCACATATATTGTATATATAAGGTGATGTAAAATATATTTTTATTCTCAAAAGTGAACCTCTATGAAAATAGGTGCTGCATACCTGGTAATCATTAATTAATTTTTAAGATTTTCACAATATTTGCAATCCGAAGATTGTCAAATATCACAATTTATAAACCCAAGACCACTATTTCCCTTACCCAAATGAATGTAGCAAATTAAGTGTATCAGAATAAAAACTACCTCCCTTCAGTGGTTTCGTTTGGATTTTTTTATTTTTATTTAAAAATAAAAAAATGAAAAGAATTTATTTAATGACACCACAAAAACACTAGATTTATTAATTACTGGCTACTGGATGTCAAACATTTGGTAATTTTAAAATAATATAGTTGTTTAAGGAAACCACTATATTTTTCCATTACCAACAAAAGATCTTTTGTATGCGTTTTCCACAAATAGAAAAACATATTATGGTCTTAGATATACCAGTTTGTATGTACTTTCCACAAACTGGAAAACATACTATGGTCTTTGATATACCAATTTGTATGTACTTTCCACAAATAGGAAAACATACTATGGTCTTTGATATACCAGTTTGTATGTATTTTCCACAAATAGGAAAACATGCTATGGTCTTAGATATACCAGTTTGTATGTACTTTCCACAAATTGAAAAACATACTATGGTCTTTGATATACTTTCCACAAATAAGAAAACATGCTATGGTCTTAGATAAACCAGTTTATATGTACTTTCCACAAATAGGAAAACATACTATGGTCTTTGATATACCAGTGTATATGTACTTTCCACAAATTGAAAAACATACTAATTACTATGGTAATCCTTCTATTATAAAAATAAAAAAATTGAAAAAAAAACATTTTCTATATTTACTTTTTGAAAATAATTTAATATATACCCCATTTTCATTATCATAAATTCACATTATCTTCCTTATTCAAAATTTAGCATAAATTATTGATATACTGTTCAAAATAAGTAGGGAATATTAAAAACCAATAGAAAATAACTGAACGGCATGTTTATAGTAATAGTAGTGAGTTGAAAAGTTGAAGAAATGATGTGAAGTGACGTTACCATGAAATATTTATGCAAAGATATGACCGAACCAAGAGATAGGGAGTATGAATACAGTTTGTGAATTAATTTTTGGTCAATGAATTAATAAAAAATGGATAGCATATTGGCATATCTAAACAGGCCCTTACGCAGGGAGGGTGCGACGGGTGCGCACGCACCACCCTAAATCTGTCGAGGTCCGTAAATTGATGCTAATTTACTAGAATAACGTTAGAAACGAAAATAAAACATGGATATCCGCTTTTGGCCTTCACAAACTCACCCCCCTAAAGAAAATCCTGCGTACAGACCTGCTAAACAAGGATGGCTCATTTGTAGCATTCTTCAGATTATGTGTCCAGTAATGTTTCGGCATCCTGTCTTTCCTATAGGATGCACCTATATATATCAACACCCTCATAACCTAAGTCATGTTTTGTAGTTTTGAGCAGTGCAGTCTTATCCATAAAGCTGACTAGGCTGAAGCCTTGGGGCCCTGCAGGTACTAGGGACATGTCATTTGTTTTATTGAGGCACTGTTACCAGGTAGGGACCCAAAGTACCTCAAAGCCTAGGGACACTGCAGGTACTAGGGACCTGTCAATTGTTTTATTGAGGCACTGTTACCAGGTAGGGACCCAAAGTACCTCAAAGCCTAGGGACCCTGTAAGTACTAGAGGTCTGTCAATTTTTTAACTGAGGCACTGTTACCAGATAGGGACCTGGAGTAGCTCAAAGCCTAGGGACCCTGCAGGTACTAGAGGCCTGTCAGTTTTTTAACTGAGGCACTGTTACCAGATAGGGACCTGGAGTAGCTCAAAGCCTAGGGGCCCTGCAGGTACAAGGGGCCTGTCAGTTTTTTTTACTGAGGCACTGTTACCAGATATGGACCAGAAATACCTCAAAGTCTAGCGGCCCAGCCATGGGTTAATATGACACCAGTTTTGAGTAAGAAGCAAAAAACTGCTGCAATTACCCATCAGTGACTATTTATTAACCATTTCTCATACAAACACATATCAGTGGAAGCTAAATGAAATATAGATATTTCATATTTGGTTATGGCAACTGTTATATGAAGTGTTATGAGGATGATATATAGGTGCCATCTTGAAAACTGCCATCATGTTGGTTGATGTCCTACAAGGGTCCATGGTTTGAAAGTATGCACTTGCAGGGGTAGAAATTAAGAAACTATTTTCACTCTCCTGGGGACTAGTAGCCTTAAAATGTTACTCATCCCTACAAAAAATGTAGTACCCCTATTTAAATTTAAAGGTTGAGTTGATCCATAATGTGAATTATATGATCGGCAAATTATCTGTCTGACAGCTACTATCTCAAAATAATACAAACTTAATTCGTAATATAAGATTGGAGAAAAAAATTCTACTGGCCCTATATCTACGGGGGACTAGTGTTAGTAAGGATTTACTTGCCCCCAGTTATTTTTACTCTCCACGGGTGATAGGGTGAGCGTTAGTTTCTGTCCCTGACTTGGTGCTGGGAATAGATGTAAGTTTCCTTTCATAATTATTCATTAGAATTTAAATATCCCTACTTATTTTGAACACCACGGTTTAAATCTATACTACCTGCATATTATATAGGTGGTTAAACAATAATATTGGTCCTTGATCAGAGTGGGATGTAGCTCAAATGGTAGCATGTCTGCCTGTGAATCGGTTGGTCGTCAGATCGATCCTTCTCAGTGGACCCATTTGCAGTTTGTGCTATTTTCCGTTACAACCAGTGGTGCACAACTGGCTCATCAAAGGCCATGGTATGTGCTGTCCTGTCTGTGGGACAGTGCATATAAATGACCCCTTGCTTCTTATTGAAAGAGTAGCCTATGTGGCAGCAGCGGTTTTCCTCTAAAATACATGTCAGAACGACCATATGTATGACGTCCAATAGCCAATAAGATAAAATTAAATGTGCTCTAGAGGCGTCGTTAAATAAAACAAACTTTACATTATTTATGGTCCTTGATTGACAGATCTTTTCAGTAGGACCAGTAATATTGTTTAAAGGGACCTTTGATGTATAAAGTTTATCATTGTGGATGCGATTCATTTACTACGTAATACGTTTTTGTCTAACTGATGTATACATTTTGTAATGTGATTTTAAACTGAATCTTTGTAAATAATCAAATAAATTATTGAAATATTAAAACTTTGTTTTATTATTAATTTATTACAGGTTATCAGTCATAAGAAATAAGCACAGAATTTGGTAACCTATTTATTTAAATTGCTATGATTTTTTTCTATTAAATACCTCAACAGACATACTTAACCTTTTTAACACCATAACCAACAATGAGGCATTCGAGGCAACTGCCTCATCGGTTTTCTTCAGACCATGCTCATAAAACTACAACTCTACTTTAAAAAATGTTTTATGGATGTTACACCATTATTATCACCAAACCTCTTGAAATTGACCCACCAAAGAAAAAAATCCACACTGGAGAGGCCCTTCCCCTCCTACTTGGGCACTTTGTACCCTCATACAGTGGGGACTTCTTCAGATTTGCCACGTCCGTTTTCAACCTCTGGCTATGGCACTATTTCACTGTTGATATTTATTCCCATCATTCATATGTACATTCAGGAAAAATGTAATTCCACATTTGTTGAATTTTTTCATAAACAGTATCTGTAGATTCAACTAAAACAGAAGTGATAAAACAACAAAAATTAAAGAAAATTATGCTTCAGATGTTTAAATTTCATCCAAAACAGCTCTTTAAAACATTTCCAAAACAGCATGACTTATTCCACCTTGTTTTGCCTTGAGATATCAGGAAACTGGAGAGAAGTGAATACCATAACAAGATGATTGCAATGCAACACATGCCCCAATCTTTACAAATTGACAGATGGCTGGACAAAGTAAAGTTATTTTATTTAAAGACGCCTCTAGAGCACATTGATTTTAATCTTATCATTGGCTATTGGACGTCAATCATATGGTCATTTAGACATATTTATTTAGAGGAAACCTGCTACCACCACATAGGCTAATCTTTTAAATAAGCAGCAAGGGGTCTTGTATATGCACCGTCCCAAAGACAGGACAGCACACACCACGGCCTTTGACAAACCAGTTGTGGACCACTGGTTGGAACGAAAAAAGCCCAAACTACAAATGGGTCCACTAAGGATCGATCTGATGACATGCTACCGTTTGAGCTACATCCCACTTCCAAAATGATTGCAATGCAGCACATGCCCCAATCTTGAGAAATTAACGGATGATATATTGATGATGGTCATATGGAAGCTAACATATCTTACAAACAAGAAAAACAAGAGATAAGATGACATGATTTATTCACATAATGTAATGTTCACATGACAAACATTTTAGTACAATTCAAAACATCTATCTTTAATTCCCCGTCATGAACCCACTTAATCTTATTTGAGTTACAGACAGGATATTGTCCATCCAATAGTGGACTTCAGACACAACAGCACCAACCACCAATGGGTTTTGAACCACGGTCTTCAGCTTAAGAGTCAGATGTCCCACTATTGGATAATGGTGGCTAACTCAAATTCTGCTGATGTCCAGAAATGTTAATCTGGGCTGTGGGTTGGTCAGCGAGTCTGGATCCCCTTTCATCCACTATTTTGTATTTGTCCCTCATTGTAACTCAGCTTCAACTTATTTTGGACGACACCTCCACAGAATAATAAAAAAAAAATGGTTGAACCACTCTTCTAAAATATCTGCCGGCACTCCTGAAACAGACTAATATTTTATGACCATGTTAAAGGATGCTGTCATTCGTCTTGTGTTTGTAATAACAACTGTAACAGTCGTGTTCTAAAAGAATGCTACACGATTGCACTGAATCGAGTTTTATCTAACTCAATTGTCTGTTTCACTCTGCTTATCATCATCCTGGTTTGTATTTTCTGATGGAGTAGTCTTCTCTTGATCTGCATCACTCACACTCGATTGTTCTAAACTAGGATCGGGAACAGTTTCTGGTAGTGATTCTTCTTCTTCTAAAAAAAAATAAAATCAAAATTATTTATAAAATATAAATACCATATTTTATATACTCGACCTAAAACGACGAAAGTATGCATGTAATCAGTAGTAATTTATTTCACAAATCATATGACATTCGTGGCAGAAATTCTGGAAATAGATAACCACACCATTTAGGAAGGAGTATATGTGTGTGTAGTAATATCACAAGTTGCACACGTTTGCAATAAACCACTACTGTGACCACCCCATGAAACAAAAATATTTCAACATGCATACTTTTTTGGGGGTCAAGTATATATAAAAATAATTTGCCAGAACTAGTGTAGAAATTGCTGGTGATAACCCAAACTGCAAATGGGTCCACTGAGAAGGATCGATCCGACGGACAGGCGGACACGCTACCGTTTGAGCTACATCCCGCTCAAGCAATTATATGAGCAAGATGAAGTGTAGATATGACTCGACTGAATGGTAAATCATTACAAATCCTAATTGCACACTCTGCAATACATTGAGAATGGTCACACTTTGGTTATATATAGAGGTTATTACATGAGCGCAAGGATCATATGAAAATTATGAAATGAGTTTGTGAATAGTTATTCCCCGAATGAGAGCGAGGGGGATAAAATTCACAAACATGTTTCCAATTTTCATGCGATCATCACGCGAGTGTCATAATTTCTTTATTATCCACACGCTATAAACAAATGAATTTTGAAAGAAACAAAACCGATCATCTTGTCTAGGATCCACATAATGTAAGGTCAGATGACAGGTTGCTGAAGGAACACTGTAATGTTGCACCCATAGCAAATAGTTCCATATAATCTCATAATGAAAAATAAAATAGTCAATATTTCATAAAATGTAATAAATAAAACGAAAATAACATTTTTATAAAAATCAGTACGACACACACGCTAGTATAATAAATTTCTTTATTATCCATTTAATAAATAGTCAAACAATAAATAGGCTCGGATTAAAGCTCTGTACGACTTAAAAAATAACACTGAATGGATTTGTTCATCGAGACAACGTCGTGGATTTTAAAAACTGGCACAGGATGGAGTGTGGAGAAAAGGGCAGAATCTAAAGGAATGCGACCAGCGAAATGTTCTCATCTTTCAACTTTCTAACTGCATGACAGTTTACAGAAATGCTAAATTATAACATTATGGATGGTATTATGTTAAACATTTCTTGTTTTAGTGATTACAAAGTTTACAAATTACAATGACGTCATATTAGTATAGGCATTTAATTGAAATTTATTTATTTATTCAATATTGATTAAAATAAATATATGTTATTATTACTTTATATTTTTAATTAAAAAAAATTAGTATGTAATTAAAAAAAATAGTTTTACACTGTATGCCAAATATTTACAAGTTTGGATTATGATCGCGAGACGTAAATATTGTTGACATTCTATGAATGATTAAGAAAAATAGTCCTTTATCTGGTGACGTCAAATGCGGTCAACGTATCATCCGCAAACTGCGTAAGTGCACGTGAAATTGTTATGACACATACATGTCATACCAATTATATTTCCCTCTATATCTTGAACCATGTGGATAATAAACTTAATTTCAGACTTACGCTGTTCTGGCGTCTGTGGATAATAAACTTAATTTCAGACTTACGCTGTTCTGGCGTCTGATCCATCTTGATCCTCTCAAGTGCTGGAGGGCTGTTCTCTTTCAGATCTGGCTGCATTTCGTCGGCCGGTGACGTCCCGTCTTGATGCAGTGTTGGCGGGGTGGTCAAATCAGGGGCAGGCGTATCGGCTTTCTCTGTGTCATCTGTATCTGCTTTAACACTGGAGTCCTGGAATGAAATCATTACATTATTCATAACAGTGAAATAAATTTAAAGTTACAACGGCAATTAACAGCTATTGCTAAATCCTTTTACTATGGCAATGGCAATTTCAAGAAAATGATAATACTAGAAGATGTATTTATATTTTGTGATGGCAGAGACATTTTGCTAAAAACTAATTTTACCAAAGCTTTTAGGACACCATTGCCATCCTGTCTGTAGGAACAGGTACTGGAAGAAATTTGACAATAGGAGGCGAAATAGGATATATTGGACAACTTGACAAATGAGAGGCGAAATAGGAACACTTGACAATTTAACAACGGGAGAAAAAAAACAGGAGACACTGGACAATTTGACAATGGGAGGTGAAATATTGGTGTCGCAACTGTCATACTTGCTGCTCCAGCTTCAATACCCCTGCAGACAATGGACATAAAATACCTTTTGCTGCTGACTGGAAAGAGTAGCCTATGTGGTGGTAGTGGGTTTAGTTTTTAATGATCTTCGTTAAATTAATGTTTTACCTCAATAATTGTATCTTGTGATTCGCTTTCATCAGTTTTTGGTGTTTCAGTTGTCTGCCCTTGATCAGTTTCCATGACAGCAGGTCTCTCGGAATCACTAATCTGCTGATTTGGCTAAAAATACAAAATAATTATTATAATGTCGTGGATGTAATCAATGGCGGGGGGTGGTGTCAGGTGGGGCAGCTGGCCTACTTCTCTGGTAGAGGCAAAAGGGAAGGGGGGGGACCCTTTGGTAAAGAATATTGACATCATAAAGAGTCAATGTGGTCCCTTTTGGAAACATATTAATATTTTAAGGAGTATTACAAAAATACTTAATGAGCAGTTTGAAATGGGGGCCTACATATCCCATCTAGCCTGGCCCCATTATGAGCTTTACAAGGGCCTGTTTAAAATAGAAATCTCAAAATAAAAATCCTCCTTTTCAAAAACAACTCTAAAGATACATATTTCAAAATGGAACACTCTATTTTCAAAATACTATTTCACCACTTAAGTCTAATCGTATGTTAGAACAGCTCGTATCCAAACTGAATCTACCTGGCAAGCAGAAAAACTAAAAAACTTTGATGGCCCATTTCACAATATTTATCATGACAAAGATTTAAAAAAAAAAAAAAAAAAAAAAAATACCACTGTATTTATTTGTGTCCCATCTATTTCCATCGGTCTTTCTAAGCCGTTCTGTATAATTTCATCTTTCTTCATTACTTCCATCTTCTTTCTCTCCTCCTCGTCCTTCAAACTCTGCTTCTTTCTGTCTTCCTCCTGCTGTAGTAGTAGTTGCTGATGTCGTTGTCTAAGCTCATCCTTTGCCTTCGTGATCATTGCATTAAACATTTCCTCAGTCACCTGGGGCTTGTTTTCACACAGCTGTCGAAAAAAATCATTCAAATTAAACAATTTTTATACCCAATGACAAAAACAAAGCTACAATCTATATATACAAATCTTTTAAGAACCATCCTTTTAACTGTCCTTTAAGTTAATATGGCAACTATATTGTAACAAAGAAGTTATATATTGTAAAAGTTACACAACATTTATACATGATAATTACTTGGACACGTTTAAGTACAGTATAACCTCAATTTACCGCCCACTGTGGCACCAATGTGATTTTGGCGTTATATCGAGTTGACGTTAAAGTGAGGGTGCCAAGAATGCGCCACCAAACATTATTGTTATGTGATCATCAGAGCAGCTTTTTGTCTTGTACTGCTACTTCTTTGATGTGCAGAATCACTGCAGTGACAACTAACTAACACAGTGGTGTTATCAATCAATAGACAATAACAAAAGTAACAACTCCAGATGAGCTTAATTAAGGCCAATATACTCCTTTTGAGCAGATTGATTACAGATAATTGAAGCATTGGCGATACAGTCGAGGGGAATGAAAAAAATATATAATGCGTTTTGTTCAAAAACATGTTTGGCGGATGGCGGATAGCGAGGGTGGTGCTAAATAGAGGGAATTAACAAAGAAAAGAAATGGTACTTGGAAGAAAGTTAGCGATACGAGAGGTTGGCGTTAAATCGAGGTTATACTGTATAATGAAACATAAATAAAGACAGAACATACCTTTTTGAGTTCTTCATGGAACTGTTCGCTAGACTCGATGAACTTGCGTTTCTTCACCTCGTGTCTTTCTTCTATTGTATGTAACTCACCTTCTAGCTTTTTCTAAAACAAAATCAAATAAATATTTTTAGGGAGCATAGACAAAATACTTTGAAGCCAATAAAAAAACCTTATTTAATTCCCTACCTTTCCCCCTCAGAAAACAGAAAAAAAAAGACTTCACTGGTGTTGCAATAAAGAAATTTAATGTTAAACATCTTAGAAGCATCAGATGATTCAATAACACCCAATGCATCTCGGTTATAGGCAACAGTCTCTTACTCACCCAAAATAATCTAGTACTTATTTCTTTTCATCAGTTAAAATCTGATCTAGTGTAGCTGACAAAAGGGTAGTGGAAAACCAGCCAAATCTATTGGTAGTTAAACATATTTTCATTCATATTTTCAATTAAGGTTCAAGCATGCTGTGACTGGGTACACAACTGAGCTTCCTGTGCTGTCTGTCTATTTTGTTAACTTGTTCTAATCAAAATATATACCTGGTGCATTGTTAGAGACTGAACTTGTCTTTTCAAAACACTCATTCTTCCTGCAGTGACCACATTTCGGACGTCCGGGACCACAAACTCGCTGAATATTTCATTAATAAGTCGGTGATTTCGACTGTATCTGGCATGTGAAATGTGTTTTACTGAAAAACCATCATCAGGATCTGGAAAAAAATAAATTTGTTTGGCGTCTTTTAGTTTAAAAAACAGATGGAGTAATTATTGAAAAATTTAACTTCCGAGTTTATAAAATAATTAGTGTAATCTGAACTCAACAGATGACTATATAAACCAAAATAATCCAATTAAAACTCTAAGAGATAAAAGAGATTTTAAAATTTTCAACATTAAAAATGTATAAAATTCAAATGTCATATATGGTCTTTAACAACAGACACAGAAAAGATTATTATTAAAAATGCTCCACTGTTAAAGCCAA
The DNA here is from genome assembly GCA_032355785.1 of Symmetromphalus regularis. Taxonomy (NCBI): domain Eukaryota; kingdom Metazoa; phylum Mollusca; class Gastropoda; order Neomphalida; family Neomphalidae; genus Symmetromphalus; species Symmetromphalus regularis. Next base: position 24,399 of record JAULBS010024260.1, read on the forward strand.
AAAGTTAAAAGCATACCATCTTCGTCTTCAGCTGGTTGTATGCTTATACGAGGTATCTCCAACTTGGCCTAATTTAAAAAATAAAGAACAATTAGTAAATTTTTGTTGTTTAATGACAACACTAATGAACAGAGATTTATTAATCATTGGCTGCTAGATGTCAAACATTGGGTAATTCTGACACCCGTCTATACGTTATAGTATCAGACAGGTTTTCAATCACAATCTTCAGCTACAGAGACTGATTTATCACCCACATGGCTCAACACCTGTCTATATGTTATAGTATCAGCCAGCCTCAGACAGGTTTTCAATCACAATCTTCAGCTACAGAGACTGATTTATCACCCACATGGCTCAACACCTGTCTATATG
>JAULBS010024261.1:0-10579 GCA_032355785.1 Symmetromphalus regularis
CCCGCCCCCCCCACAGAGAGAGCGGTGTGTGACGTCATCATTGCAGTTTTAATTCCGTCCCAAATACTTGTAAGATTTATGCTGTGAAAGCCAACAAAATATGTACATTTGTGTCATTAATTTAACACATAATACATAGTATGCAATTTTCCAGATCTTGGAATTACTGGAACGGCTTGTCCAGTGCGTCTCAGTGCTAAGGACAAAAATCGGTTAGAAGAAGCTATGATCTTGCAGTCTTTGAGAGAGGAGGGGTTAATAACCAAACCAACAGCCGAATCAGCAGGCGGCATCAGTTTTGAGATCACTGCCACAAACCAGTTAGATGGCGTTGTCAGACCACCTCCACGTCTAGCTAAACTGGAAAAGAAACAGAAGAAAGTTTTAACGGAAGAAGAAATTCAAGAAAAATTAGAACGTGCTGAGAAAAGAAGAAAGGTTTGTGCCTTTTGGGGGTTTATCTTTATAGTCATATTGGTTTGCTATCTCAATAGATTAAATGTATGCGTTAAAGAATATCAGTACTTAATTCAGAGCTGACGCGAATTAATAATTTACCTGTACCAATTAAGAGCAATGTAATGAACAGGGCTGCCAGTAGCAACCATTAACATGCCATAACAGTCTTTCACACCTTATCAAGAACTGACACAGATGTAAATACACTCAGTAACTTAAATTGCGTTCTGATCGTAATATAATTATTTTTAACAAAGCAATGGCGGATTTGGAGGGCCCAGAGGCCCGACCCCCTAAATTTTGCGATTTAAACATTAAAAAATATATATATATATATATTTTTCCGTTAAAGAATCCGAATCTTATTATTCCCCTCACCCCAAATTGATTTTCTGGATCCGCCACTGAAAAGGATAATTCGATAACATCTATCGTTATTATTATTATTATCATTTTAATATATTGGTTGTTAATTTAACGTCAGATTCATTCTATGGTTTGATCAGTTTGGCAACTTCATTTATGCGATGATTAACCAGCAAAGTCACTATTTCGTCACAATCGTGAGTTGAGAATGTGTGATTATCGATACATCATTTTCTAGCATGCTGCTGTCACGATCCATGAAGATTGCATGCCCCTTTCATGCAATCTTGGATACATCCCTACCAAAGCATCAAACGTTTAAACTTAGATTTAAAGTGAATCTGTTCCATAAAAACAAAACCGATAAAAACATTTTTTTTTAATCGTTAATTATCATTATTAACGAATATCTATTGTACCACAAGCTAGATGACCTACAAAGCAGGAATGTTGGGCTCTGGTGGCAAATTGCATTACCAGTATAGCAATATTAATTTTGGTTTGAATGAAAGTTTGCCAAATAATAATTATAACCATAAAATTCAAAGCTACAGTACGTGAATGATGTAGCGTTTCAAATATCCATATGACAGTAGTGGATCCAGGGGTCCGGACAAACCCTTTTCTCGTATTTATTTTCTTTTTACCTTTTATGAGTGGAAGGACGTGACAATTAACCATTACCCATCACATTTGGACTCGCCCCACTTTCAGAAATCCTGCATCTGAGACTGTAGGATATGCATGCCATAAAGTATCAACGATTATCTCCACTCACACTGGTCAAACTCTGGGCCTTACCAATCATATGCTACGTACCTGTAAACTCCGCAGACAATATTTTCTATTACAGAGGAAAGAACAAGAAAGGCTAGAGAAGATCAAAGAGAAAGACAAGTGTGACACGCTGGCTGCTCTGGAGAGTTTCGCTCAGCACCAGAAGGAAAAAGAGGAACAGGTGTACAAAAAGATGGACGAAGTGCAGGATAAACGACAGCAACGTCTGAACGAGATCAGAGAGAAAATCCACGCCAAAGAAAGACACGCAGAAAAGGTCAGGCAACGAAAACAGGCGGCTTTAGAAAACGGAGAAGTGTACAATGAAGAAAACAGCTTCGATGACAGTTTTTAATTAAATGGTTTAATGACAATTATTATTTTTTAAATTATTATTATTATTTATTACTATTTAATTTGTTAAAACAATATTTTTTAAATTTCTTTTTTCTTTGAAAATAAAACTGTGATATCGGAGGCATCGAAATATTTTCTCTTGGATTTACAAACTGATATTTTTTTCGTACTTGTTATTGTACGTAGTTTGCCTTGAGTATTCCACTTGGCATATATTTGAATGCTTGCATACGGATATAAATGAATCAGTTATTATGACTGCATTCATGCAGACAATGTTTTCATTTCAGGTGCGTCTGCATCTGCGTGGGGCTTCAGGATTCTAAACCATCCCAAAACATTTTTTTTTTAAAACATTTTATATCGATTTCCTTGAGGGCTGATATATTATACATTACGAACCCCTCACCCAGGAAATGTTTCTTCACACGACCCTGCATTTAATTATTTTCCTTTCACATCGAAGTAGATGCTCAAATATGTACATAAGATTGATTATTTATTTCATTATCTGTGGACAAACTGTTCAGGGACGGATCCAGGGAAAAGGTGTGATAACCTCGTTGATTAACAAAATGCCTTTCTTGCCATTTAATATATGTATGTAACATACACAGTGTGTTACTATGGAACTTCAATAATCAGACATTTTCTCAACAGTACTCCTAATAATTCATCTGAACCTTCACATCCTTCCTGATGGGTCCGTTCTTACCTACAACGTGTACAGTGTAAATAAGACTGCTTTCATTACACTTAGACGTGATGTAGATTGAGAATATCTCTTTAGTGTGCCAAATCATAATTCTTTTATACAAACTGTATTACTTACACCTATACACCTTATATCTTGTATTTACTTACAGTATTACATTAAAAGTTCAAATAAAATGTTTAATTTCTGGTTATACTACATTGTACTATTTAGCCCTTGGTTTCACTATAACACTAGATTGTGAGATATTTGTCTCATGAAAATTACTATATTATTGTGCCATTTGATTGCAAAGTGTAATTTATTAATTTGTTTTTTACTCTATTGCTGCAGTTTCTTTGGTACAATTTAATTTGTAATAGAGAAAATATTTATCAGTAAATTATTAAGTCAAGATTTTTTCTGTTTTCACCATTTGATATGTATGTGTGTATGTTTGTGTGTATGTACATACATACAGAGAGATAGAGCGAGCGAGAGATTTATAATTAAATTAATATTTAAATTTAGATCTCACTAAAAAAGTTATGTATTTTATATACAGTACTACATGACACACCACGTTTACACAACTAGTGCATAAAATAGTTATAAGACTGATATAAATAATGAAAGCATAAATGTGCATTATGTTCTAATACCACAGAATATTATACATAAGAATAAAAAAAATTCATATACACAGTTGTCTAGTCCTCATGTTTGTCAAATATATATTAATTTTGCTTTACAGAAGTTTGCCTTTGTAAATAGCAGAATGGGAAAAGGTTATATATTGTATACATGTGAAACTTAAAAATTAAAATTATGTATCAGTATTGAACTGTGATACCATATTGAGACTATATATATTGAAGAAATATTCTATTTGTTAATCATCGATAGGGCTTTATTTAACATATTTTGATTTGTATACATATCCTATAATTAATTTAACTGGCTAATCTGTTTGTTTATAAAGTAATCACACATCTAAATTGTGATGCCAAGAAACCCCTATTTTTATAACTCATATCATATTGTTTTAACTGTTATAACACTAAGCCACAAGCATATTATTATTAAAGTAACAAAATGTAAAAACAGTTTATATAAACAATATTTATAAATAGCTAAAACATGATCAAAAAAATCATGGAACATTTTTTTTTAAATGTTGTGAAGTGATAATGCTCATTTTGTTAGAAATGTGTAACGATGTCTGAAATTTGCATCAATTTCTGATACTGAAATTTTTTTTCTCTGACAATCTCAACTTTTATTATGCAACCTCAATGGTACTTATTAGTTATTCCAGTGGAATATATCAGTATTATATATTGTTTGCACTCCAATGTGTTCATCTGCTCACTGAAACACAATGTACATATATTTATGTATATTTATTGTGTATATATATTTATTGACAATAAATATTTTCCAATATAATAAATTCATGAATTGTCTTGTAAATAAATTATAAAAGTCTGTGCTATTGAGGGTGATGCCAGATAAGTAGGTTACCCTCCTTTGGTCAACATACAGCAATATAATAGTATTAGTTTTATGACCTATGTTATGAAGAAGTTAAAGCTAAACAAATAATAGTTAAAATTGGATACGTAGCATGTCTCCCAAGGGAAACAACTCTAGTGATGATCATATCACAGGTCTATACAATTAGTTTTAACTTAAAATTCAAGGCTATCTCCGACAGTAAAATTAAAGTCATTATCTATAAAATTACATAAAATGAACAAAATATGTTTTCAACAAATTACCTATAATTACAAGAGATTATTTTGCCACATTAAAATTAATTTGCCAACTGCTTTTAAATTTTGAAGATGGTAAATCTGGTGTAACAGAACAAAACCTAACTTTATCTGAAGAGAAAAGATCATTTAAGAAAATCCCAGATCATTGCATAATCAGTAATTCGATTTTAAACGGGATATTTGCAATACATATCATCAGTAATAATCCATAACCACTATAGCTACTAGGCTGGCTACTCTTTTCCTATTAGTAGACCAGGTCTTTTCATGGTCACATTCCACAACATATACACACCAGTTTCTAATGTACCACTGTGGATAACTGGATGCAACTGCAATATTTTGTTAGATGTATTAACTGAGGAGTGAATCGTATAACCCACTGAACATCAGCTGGTACTCTACCACAGTATCTTCACATTCATATCATTTTAATATATATAATAAAAAAAAGAAAAATTGCAGAAAATTAACATTTCTTCCTATTTTTATTATACAAGATTGATCTTTACAATAGCATTTGTTTACAATACATCTTTACACAGACTAACACAAGTTCTCTGTAGATACTAAATATATACAAAATCCCACCTGATCTCAACAAAATAAACTCACACTAAGACTTATTTTGTCTAAAACCATTTTCAAACCATTTCAACTTGAATAAAATAAATATATCATTGTAACATGTTAACAATACATAAACTGTTACTGACGAAAACAAATCAAATTTCAGGTATGGTTAAGAGAATATTGTTTTGTCCATGAAAAATAACCTAAATGGGTGTAGAAAGAATCATTCAACTCAACCAAATGAGTGAAAACTGAGGGACGATTTAAAAAATAAAACTACAAGTATGGAAGGGCGACCTACATTTTCTTTATTATTTTTGTTGTAAATGTACTTGCATAAATAAAATAAATACATCAGTAACTACAGTTAAATAAAAAAAACATTTGAGATTTTTCTTGAATAGCTACAAATAACTAAAGTTACTGTATTTTGTTAAACCTTCATAGTAGCAAAGCAATATAAATACACATTGACAGTTATTAGTTTAATTAATAAGCAATTAAATAATTTCTGACAATTCATAAAGCCAAAATAATAACAAAAAAAAAAAATATATATTTCAACCAAATTATTAAAATTATCTTGGAGTATAAGAATAAAACCAAAGTTCATATTCACATTACCATATTATGAAATACATGTACCGGTACAATGAATGAATACTGTAAATATTCAGGGATAGAAATGAATGCTTGCCCCCTCGTTTGGAGAGTAAAAATTGCTGGGGGCGAGTAAATCCTTACTGATGCTAATCACTAGGCGGCCAATAGATTTTTTTCTCCCAATCTTGTATTACGAATTTGAATCATTTTGAGATAGTAGCTATCAGACTGATATATGACGATCATACCCACTAAACATTTATTTGACCAAAATGCACTCGTTGTACATGCTAGCAGACGTTATCCTGTCTTTTTCACTTTCTGCTGGTTTTTTTAAGTCTTGATACAGGATGATAGTTAAGAGTTGTTCACAATTTATTATTGAGATTTGTTTGGTATTCGTACAGAGTACAATTTTTTAGATCCCAGTCTTCCTTAAAATAAAAAAAAATTAGTAGCACCAGTATGATTTGTCTTCTCAAAATGAACTATACGTTACATCTGTAATTCACATTATTGATCAACCCAATCTTAAAAATAAAAGGGTTGGGGGTGAGGTGTGTGTGTCTAGCAATTTTTTGTGGGGATGAATAACTTTTTAAGGCTAGTAGTCCCTCATGCGAGAGAAAATATTTTCTTAATTTCTACCCCTGATAAATCTTACAAACCAATATCAGTTGTATTGTGTCTAGACCTCATTAAAAGGACATAGTTTCAGTATTTTATTTTATCAAGATATAAATGCACATAAACTGGCCCTGTACCGCTAATTAGAATTCTGTAAATAGCATATGTAGATGCTAGAGAAATTTAATTATTAAAACATGATATCAAAGTGAAAAAAACATAACAAAACAAAACAAAATAACAAATAAAATAATGATATACATAATAATGATATATTAATATAAATATACATCATCGTTTTGTACAAATTTACAGACCATGACAATATCATAAATAAATGTCATGCTAATGTACATAAAATATGTCTATGCAAATGAAATTAACAAAACATGTGTAAATGATGGGTAATATACAATTGTTATTTATAAAAGTATTCATAACAGAATATTTAAAACAAAAGGAATGGTTAATCAGAATTATTCTCGGGTATTAAATATAGAAACTGTCACCACAGAGGCTAGACTTTTTTTTAGGTCACTGTGACCTGTATTTTTAACAGGTAATGGATAAGTAGGTTACCTCCCTTTGGCTGCCATAGTGGAGATAAAGAATAAAAGTTTCTGGTACAAGTTCTTTGTAGATGGTTTTTCACTCGGTTTATTCAGTTGATATTGGATGTCAAAAATACGGTGTTTGCAACTCATAGTTTTCAAAGGAAATCTGCTACTCCCACATAGACATCTTTTATATATGCCTTCCCACAGACAGGAAAGCAGATACCATAGTCTTTGTTAAACCAGTTGTGGATTATTTGCTTGAACAAGAAATAGCCCAAATGGGTGAGATGAAGGGGATCGATCCATTGACAGATGGGAACTGAGAATATGTTAGCTCTTGAGCTACATCATGCTCCTTGTTCTAAGGAGCATTTAAAACTAAAATGTCCAGTACATCTATAAATTAAAGAAAATATTTCTCCTAACTTAACACAAAACAACAAACAGACATACATGTATGCACCGACACTTGCTCTGACAGTGTGATCACAAAATCTATAACTACGTACTAATGGTTCGTGGGGAAAGCTCATGACAGGTTAAAATTACATTAAGGTTTGATTGAATCTAATACACAACAGTATAACACAATATACAATTCACTATCCACAATGACTGTACAAGAATGGCTATTCACAAATATACAGGTCCAAAAAATAAATGATTAAAACAACTTATTTGTAACACAACCGGTATTCCATAGATCTCATTATCCTGGTATACAAACATACATACCTGGTATCAATACTAGCATAGATTTCAATTATATAATAATCACAGCTTGGGACCGACACTGTATATTGGTAGTGTTGTTGTACATATCTTGCTGCAACTTCATCAATACTAAGCTTGATACAACAGTAGGCATACTAATATCCAGTTAGTCTCAGGCAGAGATCATTTTGTTTTTAATTTATCTTGATTTTTGGCATTATTTTCATGGTTCTTTGTTTAATAAGCAGGACATTTCTTTTTATTATACTCTCAAAGCTAAAAATAAATTAATAATAGGCCTACAGTGGAATATTTTAAAACTAAATGTTTGTGGGTTTAAACAAGAATGCCAGTTTAGTGGTATATTATGTTATAAAATAATTTGGGACTATATCATACATAAAATTTGCTATTCACTAGCACAGATCATCCAATTTTGTCAATACATCCCATAACTCGATCTTGTGTAGAAATAAAGTTTTGAACAATATAGTGTTTTGATTAATTGTTCTTTGTGGATATTTTCCCAACAACTTTAATAATAAAAATATATAGCACTCAATGAACTGGGTTGAACTGTTCAAATGTAAGTTATATCAACCAATAGTTAAGTTAAGAGAACACTTCACAACCAAATTTCATATAACTGCAAATACAATGACAGGCATTTTAAAACTCATTTTGTAATAATGAAACAAATTCTTGACTTCAAGAAGTCACTTTTAACAAGAATGAAAGCAACTATTTGTCTGTTTAACGACTTCTCAACACTTTTTTTATACCATTTCTGACTCGGTTTTTACAGAAAACACTCAACCACCATGTACGTTATTCTTTCAGAATAGTATCATGTGATCTTTTATAGGTGCTTTCACAAAGATGCGACAGCATATATTACAACCTTTGTTACATCAGTTGTGAATCAATGTTGGAACACGACAGAACCCAATAGGTCCACTGATGGGGATTGATCTAAAGCATGATGTCCTGAGCACACAACTGTTTCCTGTGCTGTCTGTATGCAACAGAGGTTAGTGTTAAAAGTAAAGAAAATAAAACCACTGTCCAAATACTAATGTGATTACTTTTACTGATAAACAGCAAGGGATCTTTCATATACACTATCACACAAAGTGAATATCATGAACCAGGGTTTTTGTTAAACTAGTTGTGGACCACTGGTTGGTGTAAGTACTATACACCAATCCACTGTGTCTAGTGGAGCACTCAATATTGGTTGGAGTCAGGACCAAGTTTTAAAATCATTATCCTCGACCAAGATTTGATCTCGATATCTACCAGTCACGAATTTGATAGCGTAAACACTACACCATGAGGCCTCAGAGATAAATTCTGCTTTATTTAAATAAGAAATATTCCTTTCAACAAAAAGGTCCTGTTCAGACCTCTACTGACTCTTAGACATACTAACCAAATGCTAAATTTTATTCAAAATGGCTGAATATTTTAACATTGTTTAAATTAGCAACTTTTCATTAATGTTTCAAGACATTACCCAAAATAACTAAATACAGGTTAAAACTAAATTCATTCCAGAGTTGGTCCTGCTTGCTGTCTATGACCGTGGTAATATAAATTCACTAAAACAAAAAGCATAAAGTGAAATTGTAAACTTCAATTCTAGGAACCATCACAGACAAAATATTATTGCTTTATAATGTTACATTTAAAATAATATCAGTCAATGCCCACACAACATATTCTACAATATGGAAAAAAATAATAATAAATTATTATTATTTTTTTTTTTGAATCTACTGGAGTGACTGAGTCAAGAAGAGATTTGATCCCAGTACCTAGCATCTGTGAGTCTGACAGTTTAACCACTATATCAATGAGGTCAGTATATATAATGCCATCTTAAGATCTAAAACAGATCTTGATTAAAACATTCAGGTTTATAATAGGTTTTGTAAAATTTCGTTTGTTTCCCAATAGTAATAAGACTATTTGGTACTCTTGTGTAATTAGTCTAAGGTGACACAACACTAATAACCAATGTTGTGTTAGTACTATATAGCTATCTCAAAACAATCATTTGTTTGTACAAAGTAATGGTGATATATATAATATAAAATGACATTAAAATAAGCATATATAGTGATATCAATTCTTAGCAGAGGAATGTGACTTCAGCATTGCATTTATCATGAATATTAATGAGTACAGTTAAGGAAAATTGCTTACCATGTTTTAAACATCATGCTTCAAGTTATATGAATATGTATCTGTATCAGTATTCTTATTATATGCTTAGTAAAAATCTTCAAAGATTGCCAAGCTTCCCAAGAAGAATCTTAAATTTACGGAAAAACATTTGCCAACTTTTAAACCTTTTGCTTTAACTGTTTATAGCTTTTAGACAAAACATTTTAATATTTTTATATAACTTTGCAATCCAATATGTTTGTCCCCAAAATCCCAGTCATTATTACAGCTGCATTCTTTGTTTGCTACTACTCACATTACAAAAGAATTGTCAAATATTTTTAATGCTCTTCACTAACATACTATTTTAATACCTTCACAAAATTTTCTTTAAGAAACAGGTATAGATTCAAGGTGTTGGCTGTGTCTCATCTGGTTTGTATTTGTTACGTTTTAGAAGAAATTTATGATACAAAATAAAGTCCTAATTTCATATCTCCTGGAATTAGTATGTGCGCTTTTTTGGCAATCCTAAAACAAAACATAATTACAGAATTGCAAACAAGCATTTTGGTTCCTAGTGCTGACTGATTCCATAGATACCCAAGCTGGAGGTCGGGTGGGCAAAATCAGTGATGTGCTATGCACACATGGTCTTATACTTTTATGTGTTGGCTGTTAGCAGTTCCAATTTCTTTTGTTTGGGAGAATATCTAAAATATGTCTCACTCAATTCACATGCAATTTATACATTAAGAACTGCATTCAGAAAGCTCAAAGACATGTCCTGCGTGGTAATATGAACACTGACTGCAACTCTCCTAGAATTCATGTCCTACATGCACTCCATTCTTCAATCAATCACCTAGACAGCCATGCATTGATAACATGAACAATAACAACAA
>JAULBS010024272.1:0-10578 GCA_032355785.1 Symmetromphalus regularis
TGAGTTAATAAGATATTGATATGTGTGAAATACAAAGTATAATACTCAACATGCTATGAGTTAATAAGATATTGATATGTGTGAAATACAAAGTATAATACTCATCATGCTATGAGTTAATAAGATATTGATAGGTGTGAAATACAAAGTATAATACTCAACATGCTGTGAGTTAATAAGATATTGATACGTGTGAAATACAAAGTATAATACTCAACATGCTGTGAGTTAACAAGTGATTGATACATGTGAATACAAAGTATAATACTCAATATGCTATGAGTTAATAAGATATTGATATGTGTGAAATACAAAGTATAATACTCAACATGCTATGAGTTAATAAGATATTGATACGTGTGAAATACAAAGTATAATACTCAACATGCTATGAGTTAATAAGATATTGATAAGTGTGAAATACAAAGTATAATACTCAACATGTTATGAGTTAATAAGATATTGATATTTGTGAAATACAAGGTATAATACTCAATGTGCTAAGAGTTGATAAGATATTGATATGTGTGAAATACAAAGTATAATACTCAATGTGCTATGAGTTAATAAGATATTGATATGTGTGAAATACAAAGTATAATACTCAATATGCTGCTTCAATACAAAACTGTCTGTAAATTGTTGTATATGAATGTTTAAATTTGTTTTTAGATTTCTGAAGACATATTTGCAGTTCTGTGAGAATGAGAGAACAAACACGGCACCAGATCGAAACAAGTGGAAGGAATGCTTGGACCTGTTCGTACAGTTCTTGCCTAAAGCTTTTGCTTACCTCACTGGATGTAAGCTCATACAGTCATAAAACAACCATACCATCAATCAATCAGCTTGTACTTTAGCAGTGGCGGTTTGGGAAAATCCATTTAGTGGGGCCCCCTTAAAAATTCTCAGATTCTTTAACTTTAAAAAAAAATGTTTTAAAAATTGCTAAATTTATAAATTTAAGGTGTGTGTGTTGGGCTCCTGGGGGCCCCTCGATCCCTCCCTGCTTAGTATTCATTAATGTGATGTGAGGCATAGCTTAGAAGTTAAGCATCAACATGAAATGCAAAGTGTCGTCAGACCAATTCATTTTAGTAGTAATTTCTCATTCCAGTCAGTGGTCTGGTATTTCATGTCCATAAGAATTTGCAGGTTTCTTCTGTAAACCTGTGTCGCAAACACAGTGATTCTGACACTTAATAGCAGCTGGTAATATATACTCAACCAAAAATGAAAGTATACATGTAATCAAGTCATTTATTTCATAAACCAGATGATATTGATGGCAGAAATTCTGGAATTAGATAACCACACCATTCAGGAGGAGGTGTATGTGTATAGTAATATCACAAGTTGTGCACACACAGTGGTTTGCGGTCATCGGGAAATGGCACATTAAAAAATATTCAATATTTCAACATGCATACTATCTGTTTTGGTTGAGTACATGTACTGGAGTGTCATTAATTATTTCCTTTCATAAATGTGACAGTTCTGTCATACGTCACTGGATGTGAGTGAACATCATTAGCGAGTTGAATGTGTTTGTTGGAATGATGTTAATAACATTGCTGGCCCTCAATCAGAATCTCAACCTTGGAAATCAGTCGACAGCCATGGATGTCTGTACTCCAATAAAACAAAAATATTAAACTCTTTTTTTTTTTTCATTTAGACAGTATCTACCATCTTGTTGGTTGTGTTGGCTCATAAACACAGGAAACAAACTCATTATTTGATATGGCAGAAGAAATTGTTAAAGGAATTGATTAGATATTTAAGCAATGTAGAATGCCAAAATTCTTTACTTCCCGGTTCTATGACCTTGAGAATTGATGAAATCAGTGTCACTGGGATGTTGTCACAGTTAGTGAAAATCAATGAAACGTCCTTGTGTTCAGCAAGATGTTCTTCTTCAGTGATTAAAGATGTTTTAACAAGTTCATTTTGTTTGTAAGATTTATTTTTAAAAGATAAATTTGAATTTGTTTTAAAAAGGTTAGTCATGAAAGATGAAAAGTAGAGATTTGGTTTAAAAGATAAAAGATTTAATTTAAAAGATCTAGATTTATTTTTAAAGATAAGTTTATAAAAAGAAGATTTATATTAAAAAATTAAATTTGTTTTAAAAGAAATACCATTTTTTAAATGTAATATAATTTGTTTTGAAAGAAAATTTGTTTTTAGAATAATATTTGTTTTTCGTGATCAATCGTTTAAAAAAAATAAACATTTATTTCAAAAGGTCAAAAGAAAAAAAATTACATTAAAAGATAAAGGTTTATTTTAAAAGATAAGATTTGTTTCCAAAGGTAAAAAAATAAAGATAAATAAATGTATATTAAAATATAAAGGCTTGTTTTAAAAGATAGGATCTGTGTTAATAAATATTTTCAGTGTTAAAATGGATATTAAATAGAGCTAGTTATAAAAATGTAGTGTTAAAAGAATAATTTAGTTCCCAAAGATTTTGGTAATTTAAAATAAAATTAATGATATTATAGAAGGGAATGGTTCTATAAAACACCTCAAATTGGTTACTCTCTGTGTCTAAATGTGTTACAGATTGTGTGAATTGTGTTAAGGCAGGGACAATTTAACATTTTTCATGTGGGTTAGGAGATAAAACCTAGTTGTGAAGTATTTAAAGCACTACACATTGTGGGTGGGGAGACACTAAACACAAATGTGAAATACCTAAAGCATTCTGTAAAGGATGAAATTTTCTGGAATATCAAATTGGTAGTACTGCATTGTTGAACATATTGTTTGAGATCCTCATCAACGAAAGTGCAGAAGGCAAATAAAATAACATTAATTTATAAATTACAGCAATATGACGGTTGGTTATACTTGCTTTTATGCTTATATCCAGTAAATGTTCAAGCATATTGTCCTGGGCACACAACTTTGCTTCCTGTGCTGCCTGTCTGGGATAGAAGTTAGCATTAATAGCAGAGACAAAAACTGTTGCCACCATGTTAATGTGGCTATCTACATGTTTATATTATAATTGTGGAATACTAACATTTGCTGTGTTACCCTGAAGAAATAAAGCATTAATTATTATTATTATATTATTATTATTAATATTGTTTATTATTATTAGTAGTAGTATTGATTGGAATACTTAGACAGTAATTGTTCTGGTAAACAGAGGATGTGCTTGCAATGTAATGGCCATTTTGATAGAATATATAGATAAAAAAAAAATTACAAATAAATTGAGGTGTATGAAACAAATTTGGTGTACTCAATCATAACACTAGTAATCTACTTTTGTTTTTGTTTGGCATAAAGATTGAATTTTGTGAGGGGGGATTTACGCAAAACTATATATGTGTGTGTATATACATTAAACGTACAAAGTGCATTTGCAAACGTGATTTGCTGTGTTAATCTGTAGGAATTAATATTTGATAAATTAAGAATCTTTGCATGGAAGTGTTTGGTTTTGTTAGATTAACTTGAAGGCTTAAAGCAATCTGCTTACTGTGTACTGTTCTCTGACCAGTGCTAATATTTGAAATGTGTGAAAAAGGGGATTAACCATGTAATGTTTTAATGGCGACATTGTTCTTGAGCTATTTTAGAGGCTGTGTCTAAAACAAAGCTCATTAATTGTTTTGTTTTAGTGAGCAAGTCTGTTTTGAATCACACCATCTGCTTCTGAAATCTTCATAAAACCATACTAATAGAAACAATAGTAATAATAGTTTAACAAAAGCTACTCTTCCCGTTACAGCCTCTCCCCCATACAAAAATAAATAAATAATAATGATGACATCACTGCGGTGAGAATTTGGCTGCAGTTCATTTGCGCAGAAAGAACATCCTCAGTACATGAATATATATGGTTATAAATTCGTATTGATGTTATTACGAATATATCATTACACAGGGGCGTTGGAGCTGGGGGGCTGCAGCCCCACCACCCAATAATTTAAAATTTTAATGTTTTTCTTGTGTTTTTTGGTAAAGTCAGTTGCTTCATAGTATTAGCACCCCCCCCCCCCCCTCCCATATGAATTTCGTTCCAACGCCAGTGTTACAAAGATGAGTCTAGTTTGTAATAGATTGCACGGTTCATTTGGTACCAAGAGTCTGTGACCGATCATCTTTAAGTAGTATTTTGGATGTCACCATTGCACTCATTGGCACGTTTCTTGTTATGCGGTGGTTTTAAAGCGTCTATCCTAATGTCAACTGCTTTTATCCAGGATTTAGTGTGGACCAGTCCAGCCACGTGTTCTATGAGAGACATTAGCAGGAGGAGATGAATGTAGTTACACGCAATAGCCAGGCCCGCCTAGGGGAGGGGGTTAACAGGGGCAAGTGTCCCGGAGCCCGTGGACGGCCAAGGACCCGTACTTTTTTTTAAATATAAAATAGATATATTAGCCTTCGTTCCTTGAACCACTTCTAGGGGTGGAGCACTACTAGGGGTGGAGGACGGGCTGTGAAGCACACAGCCCATGAGCCAATCGCCACTCTCGATGGCCCTGGCAACAACAAACCCAGAGTGAGTTTCAGAAGTTCTCTTATTATGTTATTTTTAGAATCATATGATGTGATCGTTCTACATTGGTCATACGTTAATGGGGAACATTTTTGACATATATAATTTTATAAAATATATATTTTTTAAATCCTTAGATTTGTTTTATATTCTGTTCATTTGCATAGGTAGGTATTGAAAATCCTTTATTTAAAATGATAATATACCAGATCAAAATAATTCTCGGATTTATGAGTTTTAAAGGTTATTTTGCCTATTAAAGATTTTTAAAATCCTTTACTCATTTGGTATAGCAACAGTTTAGTTGAAAAACTAATATATGAATTCCTTTAGACCGAAAACTACAATTTGACAGAATAATGTATATTTTATTGTGATTTGTAAATGGATATTTATAAACACATCCATATCTTTTTCTTACTGGGAGATTACGGTTTGTTTAGAAAAGATTTTCTCGGTTTATCTACAAAATGGTTTTACATTTATTTTTACAGCGTGCTCGACAAGACAACCTAATGTGTCCATAGTATGTTTACACCGGTATTAACTCCAGGGCGACAGCCCTTTAAGGTTTTTTTTACCGTTGCAGTATACTGAGAACAAACAAACTTTGATTTAAGCTATTTTCGCATATACATGATAGAAAAAACTCTAAATCTGAGGAGAATGTTATGTTCGCGTAGACAATAGCTTCGCAGACTGAATCTTATGACGTTACTAAGCCTTAAAACCTCCCAAATATACCGAAATATACCCACGTACAGGGAGAGGCGGGAGGCACCCACTTCTGAGCCTTTTTTCACATTGTTTGCCATTGTAACCAAAATCTGATATAGGGTTTGTACCCGATCTGTCAGTGCCCCCTCACCACACCACACCCGGTGATACATTGTGAAGAGATGAATGGTTGAAAAAAAGGTTCGGGAGACTGGTCGCTGTATCTGCCCTGTGTATAATAATTGTCGTCTGCCAGAACAACTCTAATTACATCTCTGTGCATGCTCTGACAACTGTGTTTTTGGCGTTCTCTCACTTTTCAATCGCCGTTTTTATTCATGTTTCGATGTCATGATACGAAGTATAATTACGACATTAAAAGAGTTCTTCTGTTTTCTGTTCGTACAGAGCAAACGTTGGGAAGGAGGACGAGTGGGGGGGGGGGGATGTCATGACAGCGTACGAATTAAAATTAATCTTTAAAATGTCCCTAGAAATACTTTTTAAAAATAGATATTTTATATGTTCGAATTTGGGAGTGGGATGGGGTTTGAATATTCGTATTTTCTATGCGAACATGAAAATGCCGGTACTTGCAGGGGCGTTGGAGCCGGGGGAGGGGGCTGAGGGCTGCAGCCCCCCCCATTAATTTAAAATTTTAATATTATTCTTGTGGTTTTTGGTAAAGTCAGTTGCTTTTTATTATTAGCAGCCCCCCCCCCCCCCCCATATGAATTTCGTTCCAACGCCACTGCTTGTGAATAAACCCGAACTAAAACGCAATTTCATTTTATATATTTTTGTAATTATTGACGACACATGTGAGCCCGGTGTTTGGCCGTACTATATACAAACTTCCTTACCTCGACATTTGTAATCTTGAACATCCAGGATATCTCGATACCCATGATCGGTCCCGGCATTTACCCCACGTACTGAGTTAATTATTAGATATATTGTTAGGTACAATATATTTGTATTTGTTTATCACAAATAAATGTTCAAATAGTAAAATATGCCAATTACAACTTTGTTACTACACCTTTAATAGGGATTAGTGGAATTTTGTTTAAGAGAATAGCTTGTCAAATGTCATTTGTCTCGGTGCATCAGGTTCGAATCCCGTTACATACACGGTCACCATGACCTTTTTTTTGTTTGACAGACTATGCAGCCAAAACTGACGTAATCGACGTAGTTCACATGAATGTTCTACATTGAAAACGCACTAGATGTCTTGTAGTTAGAGATTATTACTTGATGCATTGCCTTTACTTGCTTATCACCCGCCAGTAAATGAAGAGTTTGAGTCACACTATCTGACTGGTGATGATGCGCTGCCCACACTTTACCCGTCACTTGGCAGTGCCTTTGTTTGATGTTTGCACAAACCGACCGTTGCTGTGGCTCGAAATGCGATCATTTTTACACCTGGTCCTTTAATCCCTTGGATCTTGTATTATGGCAAATCAATGCCATTCATTGTAATTTTATCCAAACAGACCATGTTTCTTTGAGCTGGGGGTGGGGTCGTTAAACAAATATCAAAATGTTATTTTACAGACAACTCAAGTGCATTGGTCCACAACTGGTTCATCAAGGGCCATGGTATGTGCTGTCCTGTCTGTGGGACGGTGCATATAAAAACCTTTACTGCTGATCGGAAAGAGTAGCCTATGTGGCGGCAGCGGGTTTCCTCTAAATAAATATGCCAAATGACCATATGATTGACGTCCAATAGTCGATGATAAGAGGCGTCGTTAAATAAAACAAACTTTACTTTTTTGTAATGTTTGTGTTTTCATTGTCACTGTTGCCATTTTATTATAAAGTTTAATTTTACATAATTGGATTACATTTTGAATTTTAGTACTCTTATAATACCATCACTAAACATCTTCATTCTGGTACATCTTGTTTATCTTGCTATTTTTCAGTAATATTTTTATTTGCTATTAAAATATTAACTGCAGAATTAGCAGTATCACGTGATCTGTGCTGTCACAACAATGGTTACACCGTGTTTTATCGAATACGCTCATCATTACTTATAAGTTAAAATGCAGCTATATTTCAATAAACTCTGTATGGTGGAACACCTGTAATTACTATTTTAGCAATGTTCCCTATGGATTTTTCAAACGGCGCACAAATCTACAAAACTGAAATATTTTAGAAATCAAGGGGTTGTTCAATATTATTGAAATGCAAACAATGGTAGACAACAAAATAATATACATAAATAGCAAGTTTTTATCAAATTTCATACATACACAAAAACATTGTAGTCGGTAGCATTCCAATAATGTTAAAGGTCAACTTTATAAAATTAAAGAAAAATAATACAGACAGATTAAAGGTTTCGAAGAATGCAATGATTTAACTTCAGCGTAACCAGATGACAGTTAAAGTAACATAAAAGGCTAATCGCTTGCTGAGAAATGCGTCAAATTAACGAATTTTACTGAATGTAATACAAATATCTTCTCAATGAATAACAATGATGAAAACGTATTTGCATTTTTAAACTCAGTATCTTTTTATCAAAGGTCAGAAGTGACGATAAATCATGCTCAATTTACATGTCTGGGACAATAAAACATGAAAAAAATAAGTAAAACATTATATAGTTAAAAGCGTTGGTTGACTTGGCATTTCGTTCTAAATAAAATGTAATAAATATTTAATATTTTTATCTCATACAAAGTAGAACCCTGTAATTGTAGTATCACGATTTAACAAAGATCGATCGGCACCATCAGATTCATTTAAACAAAACTGATAGTCACCAAGTGCGCACCATTGTCCTAGAGAAACTATTTCAAAAATCAATAACATAACACGTGGATCATGTTTTCCATTTGTTGTATTTAGAATTACACTAATGTCCACAACGGAATAGATATACAGGTATTGTTAACATAGCCGTGCGGAAACGAAATCACACGAAGCTATATCCTCAAATAAGTTAACGTCCGAACTTGATGACTACACTAAGTAGAACTAACAAATGATTAGTCTGGTGGATCAGACGGACTTGCTGTTGGGTGTGTGCCCTCCACTGAGGGGCGTGAGGTTCATGTATATACTACATATCTCTTTGATGGCTTCCTTTACAGCTGGCAGAATCCCTGGACAAAGAATCTCAGGTTATTCAAATAGATGACGTATCTACGAACGTAACCTCGGTAATCTCGTCACTTCCGATAGAAACTTACAGAGATTATCCATAGAAAGTTACAAAGATTATCCATAGTAAGTTAAAGAGATTATCCATAGAAAGTTACAAAGATTATTCATAGTATCTTATAGAGATAATCCATAGAAAGTTACAAAGATTATCCATAGTAAGTTACAGAGATAATCCATAGCAAGTTACAAAGGTTATCCGTAGGTTACATAGATAACCACAGCAACTTTTATATATTATTCACATCAAGTTATGGACCAGAAATTATGTATAGCTTACATATATTATTTATGGCAAGTTACATAGATTATCCATTGCAAGTTTAAATATTACTGATAACAAGTTACAGAGATTAAACATAAAAGTTAGAGACTGAGCCAGGAGGAGATATCGGAATGTTAACTTTATTTTATTTATTACAATTTATTTGACTTCTCCAATAAAAAAAATAAAAGAGGTCTCCTTAGGTGGTTTGGACCTTAGAGCTTCCTTTAAGAAACTTAATTCATACAGATTTAGTAAGAGACTGATTGAAGCTGGTACGTCAACGTTAATTTGAAAGTGGGGATGAAGCAAGACAAGAAATATTTTACCCGATATTGCGAATTTTCTAAGGCATGCTACCCGAGAAGTTTTTAAAAATTGCATCTAGGGATTAAATGTTTTTCTAAAAAAAATGAACAGAAATTTCTTCCTATCTCTTAGTGTTGTTCTCAATGGTAAAGGCAAAGTTGGTCCACTAAAAAAAAATCTTTGTAATTATTTATGTTTTGCTCTGAAATTATTTAACAAGTATTGATATTCAGATTTCTGGTTCCGTTGATTAGATATATGCTTTGTGTAATTAATTTTCAAGTTCGGATCCATACAAAGAAATCCAAAAAGTTATAAAACCAGGTCTTCAAAAAAGTGGCCCATATTCTGTCTCATCCATGGCCCCTTGTTGTGAGCGTAGCCTATAGGTTGCATTGTACCAAATCACGTGATTCTCGGATCAGAGTTCGAGGTTCAAATCGATCCGAAATGAATGAAACCTAAGCTGTGATTGATAGATAAATCAGTCAGTGGGTATTTTGTAAATACTATGACATATACCCAGCTATTTCAGTATTTATTTAGCATAATAATTATTACATCAGTGACACATGGTACTTGTTGATACCTGGGGTGGTAAAACAATTACAAGTGACATTTTGTACGAATCTGAGTGTATCTAATGAAAATAGTCGTTAAAATGCTATGTGACAGACAATATATTTTCTTCGAGTCATAATTAATGACAAGCGTCACACTGCATAATGGCCCAGTGGTTTGAAACGTTGCTTCTATTACTTTTATTAAGAAATGTTACTATGGTCGTCAATGGGATTTTATTTCGTCCAATAATACCTGGAACTTGTTGCGTGCTCGCGCCATTTTATCAGCTGGTACCACACGACTAGCCACTGCTTTTCTGCGGCGTTACGCTCCACACGTTTTGGAATGACGAGATATCAAAAGATGAGAGAAGCATTATGGATGAGCTTCATGTTTACGTTGTAATTTATCTGCGATAAACTAAAAGTAAATGACATTTTCACTCACACTCCCATGTTTGTGTCTGTCTGCTAGCTACACGCAGATGGTCAAAAACCTGCAATTAATAATAATACATACAGAAGGATGTTTTCGCACCTTTTTAATACAGAGTGTTTCTGTCAAAAACTGATGAATTAACTTGTAGCCATATAATTAATAATGTTAAAACAACATCAAAGTGACCCCGGTGGTAGAGTGGTTACGTTATGGGATTCTCAGCTGCTAGGTACTGAGATCAAATTTCAGTCGAACCATGGGATTTTTAAACTCAGTAATATAAATATCTCGACCTGTAATAAGGTTAGACTACGCTATATGCCATCGTTTAGCTTCTTTCTTCTCCTGCGAACGTTCTCAGACGACAATATGTTTGGTGGATGTCTTCCGAAGATAAATAAATAATAATTTAAAAAAAATAAACTTTAATTAGTATTATTATTATTTAATTATTATTTTATGATTATTATTATTATTATTAATCTGATGCATAGGACACTCCTGAAAGATATACTGGACATCTATCTCCATGTGTGTTTGAGCCGGGGGAGGGGGGGGGGCGGGGGGGGGGAGA
>JAULBS010024290.1:0-10577 GCA_032355785.1 Symmetromphalus regularis
ACATATATATATTTTTATATTTTATTATTCCAGATCACATTCATAACAATATCAGGTTTGGGGGCCTTGAATCACAAAAACACATACAATAAACTTTGTACATATATATATTTTTATATTTTATTATTCCAGATCACATTCATAACAATATCAGGTTTGGGGGCCTTGAATCACAACTACACATACAATAAACTTAAACATGAGGACACTTACAAATACACTAGAGTAATATATAAAAATAATTGCTTTGATCTGGGATTTTGTAAAAGAAAAAGGAAATGAAAAAATAGAAAGGTGGATGATGAGACATCGTGGCACGCCAGATGTATTTTTCTGTTTTTAATACTTCCCGCAGTTCTTAAATAAGCCATTTATCAGAGCAGTTCCAGTAATTGTATATCTTATTACATGTTACTTTTTGTTATTCATTATCACCAGTCAGATTAACCCAGGCTGTACACATATTTAAAATAAAGATGGAGGCAGGTAAGATACACTGATATCATTACAATATGAAAATCACAGAAGTGTGTCATCCAGTATCTTCTGTTTTGATTTGCTGTTAATACTGAACTGTATTGTGTTGTGTGTTAGTTAGTTTTTTTTATGACAACTTAATTTCAGGGAAATGTTTAAAATATAAAGTGTAACTAAATGCTGACTGGTAGAAGTACAAATAGTCCATTTCAAATCATTTTGATCTCAAAAGATAAAATTTGTTTTTAAGAATAATCATTTGTTGACATTGCTATTTTCATACACAGTTTTAGTTTTCACCTCTGAGCTGTATAAACAGTTTTTACTATTAATAATTGTTTATTTGGAGAGGAGACTTAGTTGAGATACAAATCAGTATAAACTGAAACAAATTATGGTTCATGTTAATGGAATATAGGGACAGATATGTAATTTGTTTTTAACATTGAAATTACATTGGAAATAAATAAAATTGTTGGTCAAATGGAGGGTGGATGTAAAACCCCTAACCCACCCACCAGAGTCGATAAATTACATTGTATCAACATTTCTATGAATATTAATTTGTTTTTATGACAGGTTGAATCATTTGGGTTGTCACTGTCAGCGGTCCAAGGATTCAAGAATCTGGAAGAGTTGGCACAAGAAGCAAAGGCAACCATGGCATCATAGACAATACATTCTGCTCACAATGTTAGTGGAAAGTTAACACCGACATCATGGATGTAATTTGTGATTCTGTGATCTCAGAATGTTGATAGAGAACATCTAGTTGTAATGTCATGGAGATTAATAATAAAAAAACTGTATTCTGATCTAACACATAAAATGCGAGCAGTTCAAGGTATAGATAATACTAAACTAGTTTCTGTGGGACTATTTATAGTTTTAAATTGTACGTACGAGGGGTATTCTCAGTGTATTGAACAGCTGATATTAACATTGATTTATCTAGATTTTGAGAGAACCAGTTTAATAATATTGGAAAGAACTGATTTAGTTATTTTAGCTGGTCAGTCATGTATATAACTCAGATTTACTGTAATGTTGTTATGCATTTTATAGTTGTAAATAAAGTTGTTCTTTATTACTTTGGGGGTTTATTGATGGGGTTTAGACGTTTTATATTTAAGGTCATTAAACATTTTACTTGTAGTTGAAGTGACCATCAGTGGTAAGGCACCAGACTCTCAAGCTGAAGACTGTGGTTCAAAACCTATTGGAGACTGGATCACTTTAACTGTCAGAATTACTAATAGCCGATGGTTAATAGATTAATGTACTCTGGTGGTCTTGTTAATGAATGTTTTTTAATGTATTAACATTAATCAGCGCTGCAAACTAGGCCTTCAATATTGACAATTCTTTTCACGTGTGTTTTTGTTTATTAATTATCATACTGCTAGTGCCTCCAAACAATTTGCAATGAGACAGACATGGATGACGCTTGTTGAATAAAACTTAATTAATTAAAAGACATTACATTTCATTCCAATGATAGTAGCCTCATGGACATCTTGTAAATACACCCATATATCAATGCAAAATTATATTTGTTATTAAATGTTTTATTTTATGGAATATTTGGGGTTAATCAAGCTATAAACATTTTTCAGTAGCCATACTGCCGATTATTAAAATTTGTTTTCACCAGCATTGATAATGAAATAAATATGTTTGTAATTTGGACTACTTGCTCACCAAGTCTTTGTTACTGGAAATCTCAGGATGGGAATGTCAAATGTCACAAGCTGGCAGACAGAAAAAGCTAAAATCTTTTCAGAAAATTTGTCACACAGATCAGTTATTTATTTTAGTATTTATCTAAAAATTGATCTCTGCTGTTTTTTGTTGATTTATTGTTGTGTTCATTATACTTTATTATTGTTTCTTGTAAAATATATGATTTATGTTAATTAAATACTAAAATGATGTTATTTTGTTATAATACTTCAGTAAAGAAAACATTATACGTGTACTGGTTATGTCAATAATCAACAGATGAGAAAACCAGATCATAAGCATGAGTGTTTATACCCATTCAGTACATAGTATATTAGATATGAGGTCAGATTTGTACATCTGATGTATGGGGTATTAGTGTGAGAAATCAGTTTGTCATCCAGTCGAAATGTTTTGCAATCTAAAATAGATTCTTTGCCAAACTCACTAAATCTCTATACCACAAACCCATCACTGTTGTAGCCCGGGTGCACAAATAGTTGTCTCCCCATCAAAACAAATTGAACAACTATTCAGTGTCAAATAATTTCCTCTTGGAGAGCCAAAAACATTTTGAAACATTTAAAAACAGAATGAATGTATAAACCAAACTCGCTTGCATTGTGGCCAGTTATCTAACCAAACATTTTATTAAAAGATGTCTTGAGTAGCCCTTAAGAAAATCCTGCAGATCTCCGACTGACAGATGAATGTGGAACATTTAACAAATCATTGTAGATATAATCTAGCAAACATTAATGATGCAGATAACTGGCAAATGTCACATGCAAAAACAAAGTGGTAAACATCTTAACATCTGGTGTTTTGATGAAAACATTTTAACCCTCAAACACGTGAAACTGTGGACAACCTAGAATTGAGATTGGGCAACCAAACCGTTGTAGGTTTCAGATTTGAACACCTTTGTTAGAGGGTTAGTTATTAATTATCTGTCAACTATCTAACCACGTGATATGATGCGATCGGCTGATCTAATGATTTATAAGAGATCTGAACTATGAACAAATCTGACTGATGAAAATCTTACATTTTGTGAAGTGAGCAGCTTCACTATAAAAACAAACTGACAGAACAAATACTATGTCATTTAAAATTTATTACACATTGAAAGGCAAATCTTTAATAAAACAATCATAACCACATCTCATCTTTACACTATACATTGTTTACTTTACTTATATTGCATATTATTATTAAGAAGGGATACAAACTAATCCTCACCCACTCATCCAAGGAGAGAAGAAATAACGAGGCACAAGTCCATTTTAAAAATAACCCTCACCCCATCAAAATCATAACATATTCGTGCAATTTAAAAATAACCCACACCCACTTGTCAGAGGAGAGTAGAAATAACGAGGCACAAGTCTATTTTAAAACTAACCCTCACCCACTCGAAATCATAACATATTACTGCAATTTAAAAATAACCCACATCCACTTGTCCGAGGCGAGTAGAAAGCACAAGACATCAGTACAATTTAAAAATAACCCTCACCTACTCGAAGGCAAGTAGTTCAATTTAAATAGTCCTAGTCCCCCTGGCCATAGATTAATTATCACAATTTCAAATTTCATGGAAAGTATAATAATTATGGATAACAGTTACTCAGTCAAAAATACTGTAATATTGCTTAAACATCTTGTCAAAGGTTTGTCTTCTCAGATGTTACATATTTATTGGTTATATAATTTTAGCCAATAATGGAGACGAGCCATTTTATGTGAGCTAATATTTTTCTAGGTTATTAGTTCCCAAGGTAAGTGCAAATATTTCTTCATTTCTGTCCCGGATTAACAGGACGAGCATGTATATGTTACGATCATCAATACACAATTTCAGGATGAAAAAAAAAATGCCACAAAGACCTCTCTTTGCACATTTACTATATATACCACTATTAAAATTTAGTAAAACAAATAAATAACAGAAAAAGACTTTTATCCAGCAACTTGGAATTGCTTAAAAGCTGAGCACTATTAACATATATGAAACAATATCAGTATTTTAAAACTTTGTACCACAAGTTAGCAATATAAATTTGGACATCTTGTATTTAAATATTCAGTTTGAAACGGTCTCATCCCTTACAGCTCTGTAAGACATGTTTTGCAACAGCCTTCACATGCGCCATGGTAACCGTCTTACTCTTTTCACTTGTAGCCATTTTGTTTGCCTCGACCGCTAGTCTGTGCATGAACGCCATGTAGTCGAGCCAAATCAAAACATCTGTGCGAGAAGCCTTCATCAAAGTGCCACGTTTGAGATGTTGCTTCATAGACCGCCGGACACCTGCCTTTCTGTACTGTGGAATCATTGTTGTCAATTAGTATATTAAAATATTCCCTGTTTAACGTTACAATTCTTAATGGACAGATCCTGCACCGAACCTCAGTTCCTTTTCAAACTGTTCCGCTGTGAATGTACCATCAATTCGTTCACAGTTCGGATTAAATACAGAGTATGCACTCAGGTCTCTGCTCGACTTCGGCCCTGTCCTCGTTGTCCAGTAGATGATGAACAGAAGTGACACGGCAAAGTACACTGCTCCAAACTGGAGCTCTAGAAAGATTGCCCACAGAACGAACCACAGCAATACTTTAAGGACGCTTTCGGTGGTGATCAGCTGACCATTTCCCTGACTAATCTGACCACTGTCGCTGATCACGAGTCTCGGGCTGTCAGATGACTTATCTCTGTCACCTGTAATATCTTGCTTGTCACTCTTGGAAGTCTGAAAAGCAATACCACAAGTTAGCAATATAAATTAAGTTGCCAAAACATCTTCAAACTGTTTACTTTGATCAATATACAATTAAAGCAAACAAAATAATTTAATAAATAATAAAGGCACTTGGTATTAGATCTTTATCATTAAGCAGCAACAACTTGGCACATGCCTGACAAGTAATAAAAAAAGAGAGTAAAGTTTGTTTTATTTAACGACACCTTTAGAGCACATTGATTTTTTTTATCCTATCATTGATATTGAAACGTCAATCACACACCAGGGTTTCTAGACTATGGTAGCCCAACACCCATGACTAGTAGTTTTTGCAGTCGGGCTTCCAAATAATCAATTTCCACTAACCCGACGGCATGTGGAATTTCAAAAAAAAAAATCCCGAAAAATCTCCAATGAAAAGCGCTTGAAATACTCATTTGGATAAATAAAGTCAGATTATTATTAGTCTGGAACACATCAAATAACTCGCTAGCGTAACCTGCAAAAAACCCTGCAGTCCACGATTTCTGTTTCTGACAAGATGTTGTAATATCACGAAGAGTGCCAAATGGCTTCCCTACAGAGATTTTATTTGGTCAAAACAATCACTCCAAATACTGTTTCAATAAATAAAGTCTGACTATTATTAGCCTGGAATACGTCAAATAGCTTGCTAGCATAATCTGCAAAAAAACGCAGTCCAAGATTTCTGTTTCCATCAAGATGTCGTAATATCCCAATGAGTGCCGAATGGCTTCCCTATAGATATTTGTTTCTTCCGGTCAAAACAAATAAAACCTTTGTTCTTTTATCATTAAAAATACAATTATTATAAGTTATTCATTTATCCATTGTTATCTATTACACTGAAGGTAATGATTATTTTAATTTAGGTTGTTAGTTTTTAGTCTTACTCCGACTCCGTTAGTTATCCGCATCTCAGATTGAGACAATCGGCAGTGAATCGCATGTGGCAAATTTGTAAATAATCTTATACTGTTATAGGTCACTGTCATTTGTTTTTGAAAACAGTGACACTAATCTTACAGTGAATCAGGGGGCAGACTCATGCATTTTTTGTAATGGATTTTCTTTTAATCATGCCAAATTAGTGAGTCGATCCGATTGTCAAGTTTGAGTTTTATTTTTACTTTGGTGTGTTAGAAGGTAGGGCTAGTGAATGTTTAAAGTCAAGTTAGTGAATTTTTAAAATCACTGATCCCATGGCTAGTGGGTTTAAACAAAATTCTACATTCAATCATTCTAACATATTTATTTAGAGGAAATCTGCTGCTGCCACATAGGCTACTCTTTCTGATAAGCAGCAAGTGGTATTTTATATGCACCGTCCCACTGACAGAACAGCACATACCACAGCCTTTATTGAACCAGTTGTGGTCCACTGGTTGGAACTTGGAAGTAATAAAGATGTCAGTGTCATTGTAGTTTTGACATAGAATAATTAATTTATTATGTAGGATATATGGCAAAATTTCAATATAAACCCCTCTCAGTGTCACAAAAAAAAAAAATACATGTACATAAATGGTAATCAGTCGACAAGTTAAGTATGTTCATGCCCCTTTAAATAATGCCACGAAACTTTCATATCGTTAATGTAAAGATTTTCGTTATTTCCCTCTTAACATTCTACCTGTTGGTTTCTCCTAAATAACGAACTAAAGAAACGCGAAGAATTTGTTCTCCAATTCCAGCTTTCTGAATGTTCTTTTGCTTTTTTCTCTCGATAACTCGCAAGTTGCTGTTCCATCAGTTTTGTTTTTGTTTTTTTATCCTTTTTTTAATGAACCGCCAACAAGGGTAAGTAACTCTGGTTTCAAGAGGTTTCGACCCCAATTCAGATTGACTTTTGATCCTACCACCCCAACTCCTGTCATACATATATATATTATATATATAAATGTCTGCTATTGGTGGGTCACATGGACCCGGAACCCTGGTCACCGAACCAACATGGACGTGGGCACGGGTCAAAATTATGACCTGACCCGTGGGTCACTTTAAATTATAAATATTTAAAATAAACAATGTATAGAAGTTATGTGCAATGGATAAATGGTAATAAAACTAATATATATAATCAATCTAATAAATATGACTGTAAAACAAATTCAATAGGCCTATTTATAAACTTATTATGAATGAAAAACAAATTATTTATAACAATCAGTTTATCTTTTTAAAATGTTTTTAATGAGTTATCATTGATAAACCTCAATAGTTTACGCGATGCCGGACAAACGATATTCGGTTCGGATTCACTCGAGTTTCCCCGAATGGAACGTTTATATATGATTGTCTCCACTACATGCCTCAGCATACTAACAAGTATATAACATTCCGAACGTGGGCTGGTTGGTTAGTTGTATTTATTTTCATGCTTATATCCAATTAAGATTCAAGCACGCTGTCCTGGGTACACAACTCAGGTTCCTGTGCTGTCTGTCCAGGACAGAGGATAATGTTAGTAAGAGATACGAAACCCGCCAGGCACGTAGCTACCCGGAGGCACGGCAGCATGTGTACCCAAGTCGTTTTCGCAACAACAACAAAAAACTAGAGAGAGAGAGAGACAGACAGACAGAGAGAGAGACAGGCAGAGAGAGAGAGAGAGAGAGTGGGTGTTATTAATTAAAGATGATCCTGAGTGTCATTGAAATATGCTATATTCGCGGAGCCCCCAGACCCCTCGCGCTAATTTTGTGCTTCCACTTCAAGTTAGGTATAGCTACGCCCCTGCCCGCTGCTTTTCGATAAACAGCAAGGGATCTTTTATATGCACTATCCAACAGACAGAATAGCACCTTTGTTAAACCAGTTGTGGACCACTGGTCGGTGTAAGTGGTATACACCTACCCACTGAGCCTTGCCTCGACTGAGATTTGATCTCAGTACCTACCAGCCTCGAGACCGATAGCTTAACCACTGAGCCACGGAGGCCGGTCTCCAGAACGTGTTTTGACCGTTATTTATTAACAAATACACGGGAAATGGTCTATAACTGGTAGCCTATAATAAAGTCCGTGGTTTGTGAAAACAGCATATAAAACATCCATTGCTGCTTATCGATAAAGTAACCATATTTGGGAAAATGTTTTTATCATTCTGATTTCGTTAGCGAATTAAAATTAGCTGAGTCTTTAAACGCATACTCCCACGGACTCTTGACATAATTTTAAATATAACATTTGGTTTGTTCATAGAAATACTTCATTCAACTACTTACATAATCACCGCATCTCGTTTATTATCAATATTTTAAAAATAATAATGAATTATGCTCACGGACAAATATGTAACTGTAGCAGGTTTCCTCTGAAGACTATGAGTCGCAAACAATGTATGTTTGATATCTAATAACCGCTGGATAAACAATGTGTAAATACCACTAGCCACGGGCGTCAGACTACAATAATCTAGAAATACTTTGAGTATTGTCACAAAACAAGCTACGTCTGCTATTTGGATACATGGAGGTAACTATATAAACTGGATGTTTGATGTACTGTTATTCATTAGTAAACTCTTGACAAGACTATTTTATTTTACTTTGTATACTACCAAATGGATACTTTGTTATTGTAGTGAGAAAGAACATACTATTGATGAACATTATATATTCGGATGGTCACTGTCAACTCTGTTATAAGAAGTATGTCTTATAAAAATACACCCATTCCATTAAAATTGCTTGCCAAAAGTTGCATCAAAACGTCTACAAGGACTCAAACACGCACACACGCAAGCATGCACGCACATGCTTATATATAAGAGACTCAACAGTTTCATAGAAGACTGTGCTTATGTTTAGACACAGTAATATCGTAATGGTTACTCGCTTGTCTGTTTGTAAACAGCAGAAACGAAAGGAAAGGAAAGAATATTGTTTGTTTAACGACACCCCAGCAAATTGTTTATTCAGCCACTGTTAGATGTTAGACATATAGTGTTTTGCGACACGTGGTCGTTAGAGGAAATCTGCTACTGCCACATTTTCCGTTCCAACCAGTGGTCCACAACTTGTTCTTCAGAAGCCGTGGTACGTACTGTCCTGTCTGTGGGAACGGGCATCTAAAAGACCCCTTGCTGCTTATCGAAAAGAGTAACCTATGAAACGACAGCGGGTTTTCTCTAAAGATATATGTCAGAATGATCATATGTTTGACGTCCAATAACCTATGATAAGTTAAAAATCAACGTGCTCTTGGGGCGTGGTTAAATAAAACAAACTTTAGTTTTGCTTAACTACAACGTCATCGGAGTGACAGCCGGGATGCAGTGTAATCCATCACTTGGCTAGTTTACGGAAGACAATACTGCACTAAATATCTACTAAAAGAAAGTGATTATGTTCTAATCCCATGAGAAAATATAATCTGTCTTTTCAACACTTTAAGTGCACCAACGCTTGTTATTGGTGTGAACTTTGACAGTTGCGTGCAATGTAAGCGTGAAACTTGCCAGAATAATCACGCAAAACAACTTTTGTGTCGAATGAAATCTATTTTTGTTATTTTAAAACTATACTTTTTGTACAATTGCTCCTTTCCTTTCCACATAGTCAATATCTGTAAATTGTCAGTAACGAAGGAAAGGATCTGTTTAACGACACCTAGCACACGGTTTATTCATAGGCTATTAGCTGTCAAACATGCTATTTAACGACTCATGGTCTTCAGAAGTATCTCGCTACCGCCACATAAGCAACATTTTTGGGATTAGCAGCAAGGGATCTTTTACATGCGTTTGCCATGATAGAAGAGCACATGCAATGACCTTTGATAAACCAGTTAATTACAACTACTCGGTGTAAGTGGAAAACACCTACATATTGAGTCTTACAATACACTCACTCTAGATTGGAGCCGGTACCAAAATTTAAAAATTACATTCCTCGATTGAGATTTGATCCCATTACCTACCGGCGATGAATCCGACAGCTTAACCACTACACCACTGGAGCCATTATCAATGAGAAAATATATTGATCATCTTTTAGTTCACTAAAGACTGTGTGTGTTTTTCAAAATCAGCTAAATGGGTCAAACATTCTCGAAGGTTTTGGGGTTAAACAAACACGTATTAAATTCTAATTACGTGTGAAATTCTGGAGGAATGTGTTTTCCAGGTTAACTGTTGAGTAACGTTAGCTTTTAATACAATAATTAAGTTAACAAGCTTCACAATGTAGTATTTTATCTCTGCATCTAACTAGACTAGTGGATACGATCAATATTAAGTATAGTTTTAGTTCGTGTCATACAAAGGTCACATGTAGAAAGTGATCGCGTGTTAATGCAGGTCAGGTTTCTTCTTTCTTTATGGACAGCAATTCGCGTGCACTTTAACATCATTAAACACCCAGTTCACACAATCGATAGTCGATGTCATTTTAAAGTATTTTCTTTTTCGATAGTTTAATTTTTTTTTTTACAACCAAATCACTTTTTTTTAAACTAGATCAACTGCTAGTTTGAAATGCGTGGTGTCAGCATGGTATGGTCTTAAGTACGGTACTACTAAGCATAATTACGATAGTGTCACATGTATACTGATACTTATTATCAACACATGCTGAATGTTAAGTACTAATAAACATATGATAGTGTC
>JAULBS010024301.1:0-10577 GCA_032355785.1 Symmetromphalus regularis
GTGTGACAGGAACGTTTTCTTTAATGTCCAGCACAAATTGATTGATGCTGGACATTTTGACCAGCTGAACTAAAATACTTATTTCCAGGCCTGAACTATAGTAATAAAGACATTTTAAACCCATGTAATAACATTTTCATTTATCACATTCATATTATATGTATAGGGAAATCCCCTTTTTATGACATCAGGTTTGAAAAGATTTTATATGTCACATTTTGAGCATTTTACATAATTTAACTATCTTTGCAAACAAATCATTTAACATATCAACAGTAATATTTAATTATGATGAGGTTTATTATATTTCTTGGTGATATCTAATAAAAACAAAACAATACATCCGTTGTTTTTCCCATGTTATTTATTCTCTTATTTATTATGCACAATAATTATTATATCACTAGTGCTGCATGCTCTTATGGTATATATATATTCTTTCACAATATAATTTTGTGAAACAAATAACATGGAAAAACAACGGGTATGTAGTTCTATGTATTTATTGTAATTACCTACTGAAAACTATCGCTACTAAAACATATGTTTCATGCATACATGAATAATGTATGTCATAATTCAGTTATAGTACCATATACTGTAGTCACTGTAGTAAAATAAAACTGCAATTTCCAATACATGATTATTAATAACATCATCACATAAGCCATACGTACATGTACACCCAAAGCAAAATAACAAGATTTTAATTAATCTGATTTTAAATATCATTAGATGGCATGGACGTGGAATAGTTTTAATGGCCCTACATAAATGAGGTGTTGATGTCTCCCAGGGATGGCTCCATCCACGGGAAGGGCATGGGGTGGGGCAGATGAATGGAATGTTTGTTAAACATCCAGAAGTCATAACTGATTAATCAGTGGCTGTCATGAAATATATGACACTGTGTAACTGTATGTTTCATCAGCTGTCATTCAAGCCCACATGACACAAAAAAATTAGTTTTAATACCCACAGGATGCAAAATTGTTATTGTTAAGACTCACAGGATGCACAAAAATTATTTTTAATACCCACAGGATGCAAAAAATGTTTATTGTTAAGACCTACAGGATGCCATAAATGTATTTTTAATACCCACAGAATTTTTTTTTTTTTTTTTTAAGACCCACAGGATGCAAAAATGTATTAAGACCCACAGAATGCAAAAAAGGTATTGTTAATACCCACAGAATGAAAAAAACATTTATTATTAAGGCCCACAGGATTATAAAATGTATTGTTAAGACCCACAGAATGCAAAATATGAAAAGTTAAGATCTATAGGATGAAATATATAGTTTTAATACCCACAGAAGGTAAAAATAAATTTTAAGGCCCACAAAATGTAAAACATTTATTAAGATTTACAGAATGCAAAAAATTATTAAGGCTGACAGAATCCAAATTTTTTATTATTAAGACCCAAAGAATGTAAAAAAATGTATAAAAGTCAACAGAGAGCAAAATATTATATTATTAAGTCCCACAAAATGCAAAAATTTATTGTTAAGGCCCACAAAATGCAAAACCTGTATAGTTATAGCCCATTGAATGCAATGAATTATTATGCCCACTGAATGCAATGAATGTTATGGCCCACAGAATGTAAAAACTGTATTTAGGCCTACAGAATAAAAAACATGTATTATTAAGGTCTAAAGAATGCAAAAAGATATATTATGGACACAGATTGCAAAATATGTATTATCAAGGACCACAGAATGTAAAAAATGTATTTAGGCCCACAAAATGCAAAAAGTGTGTTATGCCCCATAGAATGCAAAATATGTGTAACACAGTATTATTAAAGCCTATAGAATGCAAAACATTTATTATTAATGCCTACCAAAAAAAACAAAAAATATTAAGGCCTATAGAATGCAAAAAAATATATTATTACAGTCCACATGATACAAAATAATGTACTGGTAACGCCCAAACTCACAAGGACAGATTTTTACTTGATGTCAAAAAATGAAATGCGACAGAAGAGTAATAGGTATTCCAATGTTTAGCTTAGTGGTGCATTTTTTAGCTTAATGGTGCGTTTCTATACATTAATTTTATGAAATCACAGTTAGTCCAAATACAGAGGGTGGTGATTAGCCACCCCATTTATTTCCATCACTGAATATGTATGCCGCCCCCTGCATCCAGGCAGAGCTGTGCATATAATATTCGTTGATATTGCAGCAATGGATGAGTGATTAAATTGGGAGAAAATATCAATCCATACTTATGATTTCTCCTGGAGAAGAAGAATCGATGAAATTTTTTAATTATTATTAAGACAGGGTTCCAATGTTATTTAGGTTCCAGAGCATTTACATCATACTTTGTAAAGAACTTTTTAATTTTGTTGTTGTACCTCTGATGTGTCCACGTGATACCAAGATCTTAATTCCCACCTACCCAAGTCTAAAAAAAAACCTAACTTTCAACCCCAATTATTTAATAATAGTTTTACACAAAATAGAACTCTGGTATACAAATCAGTATCTATTTGCATTGTGAAATTATTATTTTTTAATGGTTTTTTAAAGAAGATATTAGTTAGCCCATGCACTTTGTATCTAGTATATATTAACATAGTAACTACTGCATATAGCTGATAAAATAATTTCTGTTATGTCTCTCACCATGCAACAAAACAGTATAGCCCAGAGAAAATTATATATAGATTATACACAGCATAGCAGAATTTTCTTAAGTAATACTGTCGGACCATACAAACAGCACTACTTTCCCTAAAACTGTTTTTATGTTTTATATTTTAATGATAGCTCATAAAGAATAATATGATAATGATATCATTATATTTACAGTAAATTTCATTTATAATGAACACAGGATAGCTATTAAAAAACAGTTGGTCTGAGGTTTAATTAAAGTTGATAAAAATGTAATTTGTTGATTTGTAGTGTAGAAAAATGTATCCAAAATGGTGGAAATCACTTCCTGTAATATCTGTAACAAACACCTACAGCAAATTAATGATGATCCACTGAGCTTCATCCTAGCAAAATATTAGTTAAATAAAAAATCTTAGGATTTCACTTATTAATAAAAAATGATGTTAAAATTCAAATAGGTAAACAAATTCTGCAAGTTATTACTTGTAATTTTAGGTTAAAACATACAGAAATGTATGTTATTACTACCCTCAAAACATCATAAAAAATGAACTCTCCATAATTCTCTCAAACATCATTTAAAAAACTAAAATTTTCTATTATCTTCATAACTGGTGTTATCACAATCCTATAGCATGCAGTACAGATACATAGTGATTAGGTACCTACATACACATAAAGATAGGCGGAGTTAAAACTAGCGCCACTAATGTATCTAGAAAAGTGTTGTAATTGAAAACAAACTAGTTCTAATGTTAAACTAGCTGGAAACTGAAAACCAAGTAGATGCATACAGCGAGCCGAGGAAAAGAGGAGGGATGATGCGAGGTATTACAGGCAGCTATGTCACGTGACGTTGGTGAATTCTCGTTTCAGTGTAGCTAATTTATTTTATATGTCAAACCTCATGTTTTGTTAAATTCTAACACAATCCATTTGTTTTACAGCTACTTTGCATCATGGAAATCCATGACAATCCTATTTTTTCATCATGCGTTTTTTTATAATATGCTACAAAATTAATTCATAATTTGTTGCTAATACATAAAAAAATTATTCTCTGTACAAGGTAGTTATATTTTCTAATAGATGTCTGATCTATATTGTCAAATTAAAAATATTAAAAACACAAATATTTTTAATTAGATTTTTATGGGTATCTAACTGAATTCTTATAATTTTCATTTATGGGAATATTATGTGGGAATAAGATTTCTGAATTCTCATTAAAAAACAAGCCCAACATGTTGTCAACTGGCAAGGGTTAAAATAATGTCCATTATGTTTAGGTGCCAAATGATTAAATTGTTCCCAAGGATGAGAAATGTTAATAGCTATAAGTGAATAATATTCATGGTACATGCAGAAATTTTGGCAGATGGTATTAAAAGATATTTTTAATATTTTTTAATATTGGAAGGATTACAAAGTTGGACTACTGATGGGTCAATCAGATGACTCAGCATACCTCAGGTAGTTACTCTACCACTGAGCTATATCCTGTTCTGTCAAAACAAACCATCATTAACCGACCCCAGTATTGCAATGGTTAAGCAATCAGATTCACAATTGGTAGGTACTGGGATCAAATCTCTGTCGAAGCATGGTATTTCTTATCTCTGTATCGGCTCCAACCCAGAATCAGTGCTCTGCAATGCTCAGTGGGTAAGTGTACACCACTTAAAACTGACCAGTGGTCTACAACTGGTTTATCAAAGGTCGTGATATGTGCTATCCTGTCTGTGGGAGAGTGCATAATAAAGATACCTAGCTGCTTATTGATACTAGTAGCCACATTAGTGTGGCGGCAGTGGGTTTCGTCTCTCTCACAAAAACTAAACTCTATCCTGGACAGAGAGAACAGGAAGCTGAACTGAATTACCAGGACAGTGTGCTTGAATCTTAATTGGATATAAACATGAAAACAAATATAACCAACGAAAGACTTCAATGCTGTCCTTGACCGATCCAAATGTATTATTGTAATGCCAGTTGACACAGAATGATCTAAATATCAGTTAGTAAACCAATAACCAGCCAAATACCCATTAGTTCCAGAAGCAAACATTAGACAAACTTTTAATGGTCATATTTATAAAAAAGGACAAATAATGGTAATTAAAGAGAAAAATTTAAAGTAAATTCACTTCACTATTTAAAAAGAAATTGTAATAGCAGACCCTCTGTTAAAGCTTGGTTAACAAAGTTTTGTCAAAAACAAAACAAAACAACACATCTTTATTACTAAATATTTTCTTGAATCAAAAACATAAGCAGCTATATGAAATTTAATGTGTTCATTAGTAGACAATAAATAGCATAAACCGTAAGAGTTAACTGTTTATTCCACACAAAAAACAATTCTGTTATATGTGTATGCAAGTTCAGATTATCAGTTTGCAAACCTCATCCAGTGAAAAATGTATCGTATTGATCTATTCGATACTCATGTGCATGTTTAAAAATTGAGTGGAATGAAACGAGAAGACACTGTCACACCAAACCTTCTTACCCGATTATCGATGCCTCCAGGAGGTCCCGATTGGGGTTCAAAATTATAAACCTTTAAATCAACAGAACATCTTAAAACAAGCATTAATCAATAAGTAGAGCGTGGTTTTTCCCAATGTTGGAAATACACGGTGTACTAAAAGAAAATGTAACTTTTCATTTTATAATTTCTTTTGATGTATTTCACTGAACTCTTTTATATTTTCAGCTTGTGTTCTGGACATGAGAGAGTTTCTTTCCTGAAAGTTTCATCATCCTAGCTTAACTGTGAACAAAATTTGTGAAATGGTACCTAGTGACTAACTCATATGTACAGATGAGGACAGAATACAACTTTTTTTTGCTGCTCATCTGAGTGTCATGGTTAAGCTAGGATGATAAAACTTTCATGAAAGAAACTCCTACTTTTCCAGAATATAAGCTGAAAATATAAAAGAGTTCAGTGAAATACATCAAAAGTAATTAACAAATAGAAAGTTAAAAAAACATTTTTGGACACCCTGTACATGTAAGACAAATAAATATACAGAATAATTATAACAACCACTGTAAAAAATTAAATTTTACCAAAAAACTTTAATGGTAATTTATACCTTTTAAAACAAAAACTCATGCATGTAAATAAATGGGTAAAAGAAATGGTTTATAATTCACGATAAATTAATAAATATAAATTGGTAACAATTTGAAAAATTAGTCATCGACCAAAATATAACACAACAAGGGACATAACTGCAAATATATTTCGGCTAGTGACGCCCTAACAGTAACTTAATAAAACACAAAAAACATACATTACGTTTAAATATACAGGAATACATTATACAGTTTTAAATTATTATAAGAAAATCAGTGGGAACAAATGCTGGATGAATGGAATGACAGACACACAGACAAAAAAAAACGAACTCAATTTCTTTTTCAAAAATGGTATGGGGAGTGGTGTTAGCTTGGGAAGGGTTTATAGGAATGAATAAGCATTGTCTACTAAATTAAAAAAAATCGTGGAAAATTAAAAATGATCTTATTTTAAACCTGGAATGAACTTGATAAAAAAAACCTCAATGTTAGAAACCTCACTCTAATCCCCCTCCTGTGTGAACCTAGGTCACGATTTTATTTATTAATACACAATTCTTAATGATATCCCTACCAAACAAAATATTATTTAACTTTATATAAATCAATTGCAACTGCTATTGTAGGAAATAAATTGTTAAAACTGAAAGATAAGAATCTATGGTGTCAGATAAGAAATAGTGTAGGGAAAAGCCACACAGAAGTGCACATCATTAATAATTTAAAATTTGACTAATGCTCAAAACTACTTTTAATGTATTACCAGGACAAATAAATATTTTAAAATAAGTAAAAACTAAAATGAATTTTATTATTATATTTAAATACTCACCCATAAAATATAATTTAAAAAATCAGATTTAACAATTAAAACAAAAATAGAACAATTCCTGACCTTTTAAAAACAGAAACCACATTACAAATAGTGGTTTGATTCAAGAAAAAAGAAATATAAATACACCACATTTGATTTGGTATTAAAGAAATGAAAACACGGTAACTTTAAAATATTCCCTACCCGATATGGAACTATATCTACCATTCATCAAATGAAAATTTAAAACAAATTGAATTAAAAAACAAATTACTAGAACAAAAATATTTTCTTATAATATTTGACACTTTTTGGATAAATTGAACAAATTATTTGAGCTACAGGTAGCTCTGACATGAAACTTAAATGAAGCCAGTTCTAACCTGGTATGTATTTATAATTAGTGAAAAAATAATAAGTTACAGTATGAACTAGGTATGTAAAATGATGACAAAAAATAAAATATTTCCTACTGGTATCCCCGACTCCATCTATTACTCTGACAGATTACTTTGATGTAGCTACTATCTCAAAAACTATTAAGATAACTTAATCCTAACCTTAATTTGATGATAAGCATCAGTTAATTCATAAATTTATTTAACAACATTTTAAGGAAATTAATTTTACTCGGAAGGGGTAACAGGTGGATATAATACTGACAAAAAGATTGACATGAATGGTATATGAAGGCAAGTAAAAAGTAGCAAACGAACAAAAGAAATAATCACTAATCAAAAG
Source organism: Symmetromphalus regularis (assembly GCA_032355785.1). Taxonomy (NCBI): domain Eukaryota; kingdom Metazoa; phylum Mollusca; class Gastropoda; order Neomphalida; family Neomphalidae; genus Symmetromphalus; species Symmetromphalus regularis. The sequence continues at coordinate 7,285 of JAULBS010024301.1, forward strand.
AAAAGCCATTAATGTTACCTGCCAGTACTTGGAACAAACGATGAGAACCGTTCTCTGGTTATACGGACAGCACGCCAAAGTCTGAGCGTTCAAGCAGCGAATCTGCTTCGATTCATCTTCAAAGACAACTTTAGGCTTGAAATTTAAATAAAAGTAAATTATATTATTTTAAAATAACATAACTCGAAGTCTAGTAACTGTTTATGTATTCACACCTATAGGCATTTATTGTATAACATGAAATTAACGTGTCCCTAAATTAATGCAAGTAACAATGATCAAACTAAAATATGACATGAAATTAATGCAAGTGACGATGGTCAGACTAAAATGCAACATGAAATTAATGTGAGTGATCTCCCTTTAAAACAATAGTTTCCAAACAACACACTTTTGTGCAGCAATCAGCAAAATAAAGCATTTCCCTAAAACTGGGACCACAATCTACAATAATGTTTAGCCTCACAAACAAAATCTAAAAAACTAAACGTGGCTCTTTGTTAAGGTTTTACGATTTTTATTGCAGGGTCCTCGAAGACATTTCAAAAGTGTCTTACATTTTATACTAAAATAAATACAGATTTTTGAAACTGTTCTGTGAACTGAAACAGTGAAATCCATTACACCCATATCCCTATATTTATTTGTGGAATAGTCCAAATATTCAAACAGTAGCTGCATGTATTACCTTGGGTTCTGCAGACAATGTCCAAACCTTCACAGTGCCAGAGTTGGATACTGCCAACACTATGTCATCAGCTGTACCTACAAAACAACAATACATTTATTACCATTCACTAACCACAGTGCCAGAGTTGGATACTGCCAACACCACGTCATCAGCTGTACATACAAAACAACAATAAAAACACAATATATTTATTATAAGTCTATATCACAGTACTTATTTAGAGAATACCAAACAATTTCTGATGTAAAACTGTTTCAAGGTTCATACACTTTGCCAGTTATCACAATACATTAATTATCATTCATTCACTAATCACAATACTTATTCAGAGAATACCAAACAAGTTCTGATGCGAAACTGTTTCAAGGTTCATACACTTTGCCAGTTATCACAATACATTTATTATCATTCACTAATCACAGTACTTAGAGAATACCAAACAAGTTCTGATACGAGACTGTTTCTGGGATCACACACTTTACCAGATGATTTTCCAGGGTTTTTTTAACCCCTTCCAGAATTTTTTTTCCAGGGCTATTTAAAACAATTCCCAGAGTTTTTAAAATAAATCCCCAAAGATAAAATGGCCAAAAAAAGAAAGGATTATCAAAAGTCATAGAAATGATATTATATTAAAATAAAATCAGTTCCTATTTATATTATGAAAATATTTGTTTATGCAAATCTTGCAAGGGGATTAATACAAATATGCTAAACCCATGACCTACTGACCATCTCTCTTCATGGGTCTGAGTACGCAACATGCACTGATCCAGTCTGGAATCACTTTGGAGCACAAACTGAAGACAATTTCAAAGCTGCATGGATCAATGATGTGGATCTCTGGGTAGTAACCATTACATACAAGACGGAGCTCTTTTGATGATTGGAATTTGTATGCCTGCAAAATGAAAATTAAAGTTTTGCCAGCATACCTCTGCCTTAGAAAACAAACTGTGGGTTTTTGGGCACACAAACTTACATAGTAATACCAGGCGCTGATTGGAATAGGAAAAAACTAATCAGAGAATGGAAAGTACTGTGATATTTATAAATAAAGTACCATATATTCCTTATTTAATTCTCTTACCTAATTAACGCCCCCTTGCCATTTTGCAAAATAAAAATTACTTACTCCAGCATAAATCCATGATCGTGCCTTAGTATCCAAAGTATATAATGAATGCACAAAGTAGCAATCTGTATCATGCAAAATATATAACAGTAAAAATGCGATTTCAAGCTATTGCAAACTCAATAAATTTCAAATTCGCAAAATGTAACGTCCTCGGGGCATTAAATAGGGAATATACAATATGTAAACTCACAGCAATATCTGTGTGTACAATGGTCATCTTGGTGTTTTCAATACAGCGTCCGTCACTGATATCCCATAGGCACATCTCTCTGTAAGAAATCACTAAATTATACAAACAATTTTATAGAAATATTCAGTACAGCACTATTGAAACCTATAATAATAATAATAATAATATGAGGTGAATGGTAATTTATCTTGCTTGAAAGTTACCTCAATTTCAAATAAGGCAAAGAAAAAACAACAAAAAAGTACCATGATGATAATCTGCTGTCAGTAATTGGTAAAACAAAAAAGAAAACAGATTACCAAATGTGAGGATTTGGCCAACTTATTTTATGGTTTACATTCTTTATTATGATGTTTAGGTACCTATTTAAAGAAAATCTATGAAAATAACAAGGAACTGATAAACCACTTCAGAATCAAAAATATTGTAGTGTTGAACTTAATTTGTATATAAACATGTATGTATAAAGGTTTACAAGAATCTGGAAAACCTACAATTTATTCCATAACCATACATTAACCAAACACTGGACAAATCATGAAACATTTATAAGTATATTACTATCAGTGAGTATAAAATATAATGTCTTGCAAAAGACCATGATTGTTTATGATGGACATTGGCTAGACATACACATAGGTGGATTCAGACCATACCCACCCTACCCTTTCGGCTATCAATTTGTGTTTTTTCCTTTATAATTTATTTTTACTCACCCACTTTCTGAGGCACTCACAACATATTGTTCCTCTGGGTCTTCGCTTCCGACTGCAAGGCAACTTATTGCGGTGGTATGGCCAAACAGCATACTCCGAGGAAATAACTGAAAATACACACTTTAATACATGCTCTATCCCCACAATTTACTAGCACATGAAGTGAATTTTTGACATTCTAAGAATTAATTTAAATTTGAACCCATCCCTCCACTTCCAAGCATAAACTTTGTAATAATGATGATAATTGTAAATAACCACTTTGTTTCAAGTGCTAAAACTTTGAGACTCAAACACAGTGTTGGAAATTCATTGAGAATTGAGGTGGTCACCAGGTCTCCAAACTTTGAAAAGTTGGTGGACCAACCTATTTTTCAAATATTACCTACCTACAAGTTGTTTATAAAACTTTTGTGTACGGCAAGTGTGTGTCAAAAATAAACTCCAGAAATATAGGGTTCTCATTCATCCAAAAATATGTAGAGTCTGTGGACTCATGAGAGAAAATATGGAGAGTCCAAAACAAAATTTAGAGATTCCATTGTGAATTATGAAGAG
>JAULBS010024312.1:0-10577 GCA_032355785.1 Symmetromphalus regularis
TTTATATGCACCATCCCATAGACAGGACAGCACATACCACGGCCTTTGATAAACCAGTTGTGAACCACTGGTTGGAATGGAAAATAGCCCAAACTGCAAATGGTTCCACTGAGAAGGATCGATCCGACGACAGACCGGTTCACAGGCAGAATGATACCATGAATAAGATTATAAGACATTTTACATTTTAAATTATGACATTTCAATAAACAAGCTTCCTGTTTTATAACACATCTAATAAAACCTCACAAACAACACTTCATCACGTTGAAACTGACCTTTCCTGGCGTGTGTGTGTGCGTGCGTGTGTGTTCGTTTGCGTCAATTCAAAATACAAACTTACTTTTTGATTTCACATGCTGTAAATTATCGCCAACAAGTTGACAGTTGATTTTATTATAAAAAAAATAATTTTATAGGATTGAAAAATAAATAAACTAATGATTAAATTCAGAATTAGCAAATTTAGTGAATGTCAGAAATACATTTCATCATGGAATGTCTCTTTCAGTTAGTAATTTTCACTTTTAATGTAATCGTGCCCGATGTCAATTGGTGGACTTCTTCATTTCATGCTGTCCATCAGTGATGACACATGCACTAACATGAAACTAAACCAGAAACGTGGAGAAATTTGCATTTACATTTGTTCATCAATATTTAAAGTTTTTATTTATAAATTCGTTCATTTGTCGGACGCTGACAGATTACACTCTGTCTGAGTGGATTTCTTGTTTTTTCATCACACGCAAAGTACAGCATTTTTAAAGATCATCCTAGTCTGATTACTTGTCATCTGGCCAATTCATTACTTGTTTACATGATGGACAGCTTCGGGCATTTTTTTAACTCCCGCAAAACTTTCAGATCAATGGACCTCTATGGCGGTCTCTGATGCCTGTGTTAGTAATGCAAATTACAAACGACTGCTGTAGCATAGGTTTAATTGGAATGCTATCAGTCAAAACAAATGAAATTTTCATTTTCTGACTTACTTGACCCGGCATGTTGGTGCTATTACTGCTTGGTATTGATCCGCCTGATTGCTACATCGGCCTGCTAACCTATTATGACAGTATAGGAAGTTTTAAAAGCAATTCGATGTGATAGAAGCTTTTTAATCATGTTAGTTTAATCCTTTTGTTGTAGACTTCTTCAGATTGTGATACAGGATCACGATGGTGTTATACTACATTAAAATATATCACATTGATAAAAGTAAAGTTTGTTTTATTTAACGACGCCTCTAGAGCACATTGATTTTTATCTTACCATCGGCTATTGGGTGTCAATCATATGATCATTCTGACATATTTATATAGAGGAAACCCGCAGCTGCCATATAGGTTACTCTTTCTGATAAACAGCAAGGGTCTTTTATATGCACCGTTCCATAGACATGACAGTACATACCACGGCCTTTGATGAACCAGTTGTGGACCACTGGTTGGAATGGAAAATAGATATCAGACTGCTTTAAAATTGGACATATCTTATCAGAATGGTGTTACACTCCATCAAAATATTTCATCTTTTGAAGTCAGTACTATTACATGTAATTTGGAACCTTAGAAAACTTATACTTTTCATGGTAATTAATCAGGGTCATGTAGATCGCCTGTCCTTTAATGTCACACTGGTTGGAGGACAGGTTTATTTTTTGTACCTGGGTTCCTGTGAATAATATAATAATAATAATAAATTTTCAAAACATAATTTAATGCTTTTTTGTAAAAAAAAAACACATTTTAAAAATGTACAATTAATCATAAGGTGAAATGTTTATTTCTCTGACATTTGTTAAAAATATTCACTTTTTTTTTTTTTAAATTAGTATATATAACATCGTGTCACGCACTGAAATTTCTTGCTTGGGTTTAAAGAGACCAAAGCAAAAATGTTTTGCTCCCTAACTTACATGTAAGCATATTCAATTAAATATTAAATGATGAGATTCATTAAATATGATATTGTTCCCAACTATTGGCTATCAACTGTCAGTACTGTGTGAACGTGAATCTCATGTACAGTTGATTGGTTTTCTTGCAAGTTTTATCAATCAAATTATTCTTGAATGTTTGTGGGGTCATCCATGGTTTTCATTATTTCTATAACTGTTCAAACAACAGGATTGAAAATAGCAGTCGCTCAATGCCCATGGTGACGTTTATTCCCAAAGATTGACTACAAATTTTGCAAAGGTAGTCCATCTGGATTGTGTTTTTTTATGATCAAATTGATATGTGACGCTATTTGTATTGTCCAGAACCCCCCCCCACCCACCCACAAAGATAAAAACAAAAGAAAAGAAACTGAAGCAACAACACTTATTTATTATAAAGCCAGTTTAGACTTTTTTTCTTTTTTTCTGTTGTGTGAGATTTTTTTGCGGGGGTGGGGGGCACTTTTTGAGACCTGGTACACCAAAATGAGTCGGAAGTTGCACATGTAGATTTTAAATTTCTTACAAAAGTAGGTCAGAAGGGTGAAATTTTCGAAAAAATTTCTTTATTTTTACATACCTAATATGTCTTTCATCAACTAAAGGCATTAATTTTATGAAAAACCCCACATTGAAATGCTCTAACATGGGCAGTTTGTAAAAGGCAAATAGCACATGGGTCATCATTTTATTTAAAACAAAGCAAAAAATCTCTAAATAACTCAAATAGCTGGAACAATATAGAGGCATGCTTTTAAGTCTGTGATCATCCCTACATGTATCTGATTATTTGAAAATCTGAATTAAATAAAAAAAAATTGTCACTGTGACCCTTCTGGGTCAGATATGTAACTCTAGATTCTCTTTGAAGCAGACAATTTGAAGTTACATGTACGTGACTTGGTACAAAATAAAACTTATGAAGCTACTCTACATACATACATGTAGCATTAGGTTTATATATATGTATATATTTTTGTATAATAGCTTCATAAGTTTCTTCTTTGCTTTGTACATGCTTGATTACAGTATGTGATACTGTTTGTGTGTGTATTCTGCTGCACTTTGATGGGTGCCACCTGTTCACCGAGCTTCACTTTCCCATCATGCTCAGCAAATTATGAAGCTAATATTGCCAAACGTTGTGCTAATGTTTTGGTACATACCATACATTTTGTATTTTAGGATCCATCAGTTATCAGCTGTTCAGTGTTTCTTCCTCTGGCAGTTTTTTTCACATTTTTCTAAGTTGCTTAATCAGTGTAGGATTTTACTTAGTTTTTTAAAAGATTTTCTCCCAGAAAAGTAATTTTGCTTTATTTAACAATGCCTCTAGAGCACATTGATTTTTATCTTATCATCAGCTATAGTATGTTAATCATAAGGTCATTCTGACATATTTTTTTAGAGGGATCCTACTGTCATCACATAGGCTATTCTTTCTGATAAGCAACAAAGGGTCTTTTATATGCTCCATCCCACAGACAGGACAGCACATACCACTTCCTTTGATGAACCAGTTGTGGACCACTGGTTGGAATGGAAAATAGCTCAAACTGCAAATATACTGATAAGGATCGATCTTTTACTCCCGGCTGAAGTTTGATTGCTCATCAGACCAACGCACGTCAGTGGACCCTTTTGGCTTTTTTTTGTTTCAAACAGTAGTCCACAACCAAAATACCAAAAAACTGATCTGTCACAAAAAATGACTTTCTCTTAACCAAAAAAGAGTAGGCTATGTTGTAGCAGATGTCATCTGTGGATCACATGCTAAAAATAATGTGTTTGAGTGGTAGTTGTGGACCACTGACTGGAATAGAAAATTGCCCTTTGTTGATACATGTACCAATTAGTGGCTGGGGGGTCTTTAAGCAAACATTCCTTTTCGGTCGCATGTTTTTATAAAATGTTGCATCCATTCCAAAATATTTGATTTGAAAACATGGTGGCAGAAGTGGAATGGGGAGAATCTTGGAACAGGTTTGCACAATATATATACTCACTACTTTGACTTTCCAAGCAGCCGGCTTGCAAATAGTTATCTCATGTTTTGTGCTTCTTGTCATTCCAATACCCACATGAGAACAGCACTTAGTGTTGTTTTTTAAGCAAAAATGCTACAACTGATCTGTAGAACACGGCCCAAGTATTTTGATCAGGAAATACGTAAATAAACACTAGGGAAAGCCTGGCTATTGAAGCCTTGTAATTTAGAGTCAGTATTTCTCCAACTTCAGGTAATTTTCTACACCTGTCTACAGATTCGCACCAGCAATCCTGAGAATTTTCTTAAAGTTTTAACATAAGTTTCAGTCTGGCTTTCTCCAAAACATGCTCACCTGTTAACCTTATGCTGTCCCCGGGTTTATATACATTTGATATACAGTGTACTGTGTGTAAGTCAGCATATGTCAAACTAATCCAGAAATCTGTGTAAACATTATCAGCGTTATGATCCTAGAGTAGTGTATCCTATTAAAAAAAATACTTATCTAAACCATTTGTCTTCCTAAGCTTCTGTTTAAACTAATTATTTTGGTCAGAAACTGCATAAGGCTACCCTGAGTACTTTTGTATAAAGGAGAGTATTCTAGGGTTACCCTGAGTACTTTTGTGTAAAGGAGAGTATTCTAGGGCTACCCTGAGTACTTTTGTATAAAGGAGTAAATTCTAGGGCTACCCTGACTACTTTTGTATAAAGGAGAGTATTCTAGGGCTACCCTGACTACTTTTGTATAAAGGAGAGTATTCTAGGGCTACCCTGAGTACTTTTGTATAAAGGAGAGTATTCTAGGGAGTATTCTATACATGATATCCCTGGTAGTCTTGTATAGAAGGGGATATTTTGGGTAGACTTGTATACAGGAATATATCTTGAGTAGTCTTGTATACAGGAGGATGTCCTGGGTAGTTTTATATATAGGAATATATCCTAAATGTAGACAATATTCAGATTTTTCAGTGTGTGAAAGTATAGCAGTATATAATTGCTTCGTCTTGAAAATGAATATATTAGAATTTATTTTGTCTATGTATGACATATTTTTAGTGTGATATGAATACATTAGATAAACTTAAGTAATGTTTTAACATACAAATTAAAAGGCTGTGTTACAAATAGTTTCGTAAAAACAGCACATTTCGTAAAAATCTTCACTTCTTATAAAATGTGTCGATATTTTGTATAAAAAAAAATAGCATTTTGCCAAATTTTGTAAAACCACTGCACATGAATCATAAAATTTTATGTCTCGATTTGTAAAAATGACCACTTTCATAAAATTCGATTAAAAATGCACATTTAAAAAATAAAAAAACATAAACGTGAAGATTTTATGAAATGCACTGTTTTTACGAAACTGTTTATAACAGGCTGTACTAACATTAAGACAACAAACAGGTTACAATTCTCCTGCATCCTTCTGACAGTCCCTTTAATGGGAACGATCATTTAATAGATTCTGAACCAGTTTTTAGTAATCAGTGTCTGAAGTTTTCTTTATTGGTACAGGTAAATGTAAATCCCATCATAAAACATTTGGGTAGACATTCTTTTTCTAGTTTCTGTTTTGCTTTTCAGGTCTTGAAGAAATAACACCAGATACGTTTGAGCCAAGATTAAGACCCCACTTTCCAATTGTTTTACCTGTTCATGAGCCATTTGAAATTAAGGTTTTTCCTCCCAAAGGCAACCCGAAGCCATCTTTTAGGTGAGTTCATATCTTTGTGGAATGTTTTTATTTTTTAAATGATATATTTTATTTAGCCTAAATCAGTGAAAATGTCAGTTAGGAAACTGAAGTAACAGCCTTACAATATAATAAATAGACATTAGTTTTATATATAATTATACATTCTTTCTCAATAATTTTATCGATGGTCAACTTGATACATTATTGATGTAGTTTGTGTGTATGTATTTTGCATGTTTTATGACACCTCCAGTGAGCATTACATAACATATGAATGGCTCTATAGCATGTCAAAATTGAAAATTTGTATAATCCTTAAATTGATTATACAAATAAATATTTAGGTAATATTTATTTTACCTAACTTATTTATAAAAAATGTTTTCTTGTAAATAATGTTGCACAGAGATTTTGTAAAATTAGCCTTGCATGAGATTTGTTTTTATGCTTTATTTTATTTAATGACATCATTATAGCACATTGATTATTTATCATTGGCTATTAGATGTAAGATATTAGGTAATTTTAACCGTCAAGTCTTCAATCGGTTTTGAACCACAGTCTTAAGCGTGAGAGTCTGATTTTTATTTTATTTTTGGTTTGTTTTGTTTAATGACACCACTAGAGCTCATTGATTTATTAATAATCAGCTATTTGATGTCAAACATTTGGTAATTGTGACATGTAGTGAAATGTGAGCCAGCCTCCAACAGGTTTTGAACCACTGTCTTCAGCTTGAGAGTCTGATTTTTATTCTATTTTTGGTTTGTTTTGTTTAATAACACAACTAGAGCTCATTGATTTATTAATCATCAGCTATTTGATGTCAATCATTTGGTAATTGTGACATGTAGTCAAATGTGAGCCAGCCTCCAACAGGTTTTGAACCACTGTCTTCAGCTTGAGAGTCTTGACATTCTATCACTGGACCACCGAAGATAACTTTTAGAGTCTTATGTACTACCGTTGGATGACTAAGACTCACATGTGTATATGTGCATATAAAATAAAAATTCGGTCAACTTTGACAGGTCTGCTAAGAATTTACAGATGGCATAGCTACCAGCATGTTAACTGGACATTGAGAAAAACATCCAGCGAGTTTGAAATGATGATACATTTAAATGTTTCTACTGCTTGACACACCCATTTTGCTTGGAGAAAAAAGGTTGCGAGAACCAGTGTTAATGTCTAGGTATGATGCTCCGTGATGTATGTAAATATAAACCAGTGAGAATTCCCTTGATCATTGCTGGGTGTTATGTAACTGATGTTCACACCCACAACTACATCTTCTCATGTATAAATAAAGCAGTTCAGTGTGTGGCATGCTAAGCAAGAATTATTTCCCCAAGGGGCACTTGCTTTTATTAGAGAAACTGGGACAACTATTCTGTTAAACCTTACCAATGGTATTTTTTGCTTTTTATTGCTGCATCTGTTAAGTGACATTTCCATTGTCACCTCTTTTAAAACAAATCTGGAGGAATTGACAACTTGTTATGGCTTCATGAGAAGAGAAGATGTACATGTAGAATACCACCACTTTAGTTACTCCTGATTAGTAACAAATCATTTATATGCACTTAACAAAAAATGGGATAGTTATAACAGTCATGGACCAGTGGCTGGAACTGTGAAACTTTCTATTTAAACTCTCACTGATCCTAGTACTTACTTTGGATTGAAACAAAATATTTATTAAACTAAAATTTTAATTTTATTCTTTAAAAGGGGTGGTAGATACCAGGTGAATATTTTACCAATCCTATATGACACTGAACATGACGGTTGAGAAATTATAGGATCTATCACCCTGAGACAAGAGAACAAATAGTAAAGTTTGTTTTATTTAACGACGCCTCTAGAGCACATTGATTTTTATCTTATCATCGGCTATTGGACATCAAACATATAGTCATTCTGACATATCTCTTTAGAGGAAACCTGCTGCTGCCACATAGACTACTCTTTCTGATAAGAAGCAAGGGATCTTTTATATCCACTTTCCCACAGACAGGACAGCACATGCCACAGTCTTTGATGAACCAGTTGTGGACCACTGTTTGGAACGGAAAATAACCCAAACTGCAAATGGGTCTACTGAGAAGGATAGATCTGACGACCGACACATTACTGCTTGGGCTACATCCTGCTCCCCGAGACCAGAAAACAGAACTCTAGGTTCAAAATAGTGCATTGTGGTGGATTTAGACTTGAGCTTGTTTGGCATTACCGGCTTTCTGGAAGAATGGCATCATCTTGGTCAGTAAAACAGTGATATACGAAAGCTGTGATGGGATCAGACTGTGAGACCATCTGTTTGTGAGATTGTTTTTGGCTACTTATGAATAATCAAACACAACTGTATTGACATAAACTCGAGCCATGATACCGTAGGCTGGCTGTGGCGAACCCATCGCTATAACCTTTATCAATGTTTGTTTCCTTGCATAGCAGAAAAACACATCTTGATCTTCCATCTGTTTTCATAAGCATGCTGGTAAGCAGCAGGGATTCCAGTAATTGCCTGTCAGTGTGTATGCGTGTGCATCAGTCATACTCTAGGCCTGAAGCTTCTACCTACCGGATAGTCAAGTCTTCAAATATTTGTACCTCAAACGATTTTCACATGTCTTAAAATGCTGCATGCTTTTACTCAAGTATGTATGAAGGAATTTGAATATGGAGATTTATTTTGAAAAGATTAATTTTTAAAGTAAAGTTTGTTTTATTTAATTGTGCCTCTAGAGCACATTTGTTTTTGGATATCAAACATATGGTCATTCTGACTTATTTCTTTAGAGGAAACTCTCCTGCCACATAGACTACTCTTTCTGATATAAGCAGAAAGGGGTCTTTTATATGCACTTTCCCACAGACAGGACAGCACATGCCATAACCTTTGATGAACCAGTTTTGGAACACTGGTGGGAACAGAAAATAGCCCAAACTGCAAATGGGTCCACTTAGAAGGAACGATCCAATGACCAACTGCTTAAATTGTCAAAATTAGTCCTTTTAAAATTATAAATTACAAAAAGTGTGTTCTTTTTCGAAACTGTTTCACAGCACAAGATTGTTCAAGAGATATTTAGACAAAATCATGAAAGTCTGAAGTTATGAATCACTATGAAAACTGTGATAGTAATGAGTGTTCATGAAAGGTGAAAATATCCTGCCCCTACAGAAGGAACTGGTCATAACATTAGTCCTTGCATGTGGTTCAAGCGGAATGGATAATATGGTTGATTTTGAAAGAGTTTTTCTCATGGAAAATTACATAAACACCCTTCACAAACACACTGGGTCCAGACCTTCTGTTTTATTTTAATTTTTCTCCTGATGTTAGTAATATAAACATACAGATCAATAGCCTCAGTGGTCCAGTGGTAAGACTTGCAAGCTGAAGACTGTGGTTCAAAACCCACCAGAGGCTGGTTCACACTTGATTACATGTTAAAATTTCCATATAATTATTTGACATCCAATAGCCAATGATCATCGATCAATGTGCTCTAGTGGTGTCATTTCCATTCCAACCAGTGATCCACAACTGGTTCATCAAAGGCCTTGGTATGTGCTGTCATGTCTGTGGGAAAGTGCATATTAAAGATCCCTTGCTGCTTATCAGAAAGAGTAGCCTATGTGGTGGCAGCAAGTTTCCTCTAAAGACATATGTCAGAATGAACATATGATTGACGTCCAATAGCCAGTATAAGATAAAAATAAATGTGCTCTAGAGGCGTCATTAAATAAAAAAAAATTTACTAGTGGTGTCATTAAATGAAAGAAAAAAAAAGAAAACATACGGATGAAATAATATTTTGTGCTTTAGACAGGTTTTACATGTACATTGTATTTTTTAATATCTTCACATTAAAGAATCTGTTTTACTTAAAGGTTTTTTTAATTGAGTGTCCAATTTAACATCTTTTAGTAATAAACCACACAAATACAATCACATTCTTAAAACGATAGGTTTCTGCATCTAAGAATTCTCATAACCTTTTTTTTTTAAATGTTTTACGAGGACTGCCATTTTAGCTATTTTGAAAATTAACAAATAAAATTCAGAAGACAAACTATAAGCAGCCAGAAAAACAACATAATTTGAAAAATATTGACAAGTTTTAACACAATCAATCATATATAGGGTCATTCCATGTCAAATCAATTGAAAATCTGCCATCATCTCTAACAGAGTTTTGTAAAATTTTGGGAAATGATTGTGACCTACATGTGTGAGTAACGGCCATAAATAAAATAGTTCTACTCACGACCTGAAGAATTAAAAAAAATTAGAAGGATATGCATATACATGTATATATACATGTATGTTGTTGTTGTTGTTTTTTTCATTTCTAAAAAAAAATTTAGTTGATTTTAAAAAAACGTTATTTAGATAAATGTATAGAGCTGTGAAAGATCTTCAAAATGAAACAAGAACCAGCTCTGTAGGTGCTATACTTTCAAAGATACAGGCATTTGAATTTGCAAGGTTTTGCAAATTAGCCCAAAGTTCATTAACATTCATCTTATTAATTAAGAGGCATGCACAGAAATATTTGATTTCTGGCCATTACTCATGGGTCCCAATCATTTCCCAAAATTTTACAAAAATCTGAGAGATGAAATCAGATTTTCAGTTGATTTGACATGGAATGACCCTATAACAGATTATCCAATTTCAATTTGTAACAATGATGACTACTTCGACAGTTGTGCAAATACTGTAGCTACTTGTATACACATATTGTACACAATTAGGGTGATATTATCATCATTATCTTTGAAAAAAGCTACATAGGATACTATGTACATGTATTTCAAATTAAAAAGTTTGTTTATTTAATGACGCCACTAGAGCACATTGATTTTTATCTTATCATCGGCTATTGGACGTCAATCATATGGTCATTCTGACATGTTTAGAGGAA
>JAULBS010024323.1:0-10576 GCA_032355785.1 Symmetromphalus regularis
TGTTACGGATTCGTTAATAAATTGCTAATCGTTATTCACTTGCATTACTTTGATTAATTAACATGTCGACAAGATAATTTCGTTGTAGAAGCATATCTCGGGGGTATGTGGCTTTTTATGCACCCTCTGTGGTTTTTTTTACCCCGAGCCGAAGGCGAGGGGTAAAAGAACACATAGAGGGTGCATAAAAAGCCATATACCCCGAGATATGCTTCGACAACTTATAAAGTATGCAAAAACAAAGTGTATTGGTAAATTGGTAAAGTACGCAAAGATAAAGAATATTGGTAAAGTATGCAAAGATAAAGACAAAGTGTATATGTAAAGTATGCAAAGATAAAGACTAAGGCACAGATAAAGACCAAGACACAGATAAAGGCAAAGATAAAGTCTAAGGTACAGATAAAGGCAAAGACCAAGGCAAAGACCAAGGCATAGACAAAAGCACGGATAAAGGTAAGGATAAAGACCAAGATACAAATAAAGACCAAGGTACAGATAAAGGCTAAAGTAAAGACCAAGACACAGTTAACGACCAAGGCACAGATAAAGACAAAGTTACAGATAAAGACCAAGGCACAGATAAAGGCAAAGATAAAGACCAAGGTACGGATAAAGGCAAAGATAAAGACCAAGGTACGGATAAAGGCAAAGATAAAGTCCAAGGCACGGATAAAGGCAAAGATAAAGTCCAAGGCACGGATAAAGGCACAGATAAAGTCCAAGGCACGGATAAAGGCAAAGATATGTGCAATATGTATGACAATATCAAACCAATCCGTCCAATAAGACAATTATATGTATAACAATATCTAGGATAATAAGGAACAAGTTATACTACTTAAGTTTTTATCTCGGATAATTTATAAGTATAAATTTAACAAATAGGTATCGCAGGTTTATTACTAAAACAAGTACTAATATTAATAGAAAATATTTACCCATTTCCTGAACATGATGGCTTCAGATAGTTCTTCTTCTAAGGAATAGTCTGCAACTTCGGCCAGGAAGTACAGTGAGGCACTAATTCATGATCCTATTCTTGTTCTCGCTCATCTGCATCAACAAACCAGTCTATTTTAACCAAACAGTGCCAACAGGTACTTTAACCGTCAGATTACATTAGCATGGTTTATATTTTATTTGTTTTGCATGACATGGAACGAACTTATTAACACAATTGAGGTTGCATCTGCGCAGTGAAGGGAGTAGAACAGAACACGCCGTATTGGTGCGTTTGGCTTAAAGCCGACAACGTCCCTGTAAGATGTGAGTTATTAACGATCTATTAGGTGGTGATTACTGTCATTAATTATGTATGTAAATTATGTGGTTTGGGACAGTTCATTAATTACGTAACGATGGTGGTTATAGGTGTGATATATTACTAGTTACTACGCGATCAAATAAACGAATTATGCTATTTTATAACTCAGTCTTATGGGACAGAGGAAGAAAAACTCAACGTGAATTTCCGGTACATAGGCCTAATTGCTGAACGAAGTTATGTCTTGAACTGAGGGCGGTAAAAGGGGCCAGTTGGCATGGGCTTTCAATTTAGAGGGAGCCTGCTCGCCCTGGTATAGGCAAAGATGGCCCCTTGGGCCTTTGGTAAGGAATGTTGATATTGTAAACAGAGTCAAGGGGGTGATACCTAAGTACACTTATGTACCTATACATAAATCAAATATATTTAGCACTGATTACAAAAATATTTAATTATCAGTTTGAAATGGGGCCTATGTTTCCCATTTGGCCCAGGCCAATTGTCAGCTCTGCACGGTCCTGCTTGAATTTTAAGAGAAGGCTGGAAATTAGCCCTTCAGATCATCAGATTTTTAATTAACTGGAGTTAGTTTTTTTACCCTTCGGGAAAATGTATTAAGTAAATATATACCTCAGTGGAGTATTCTTCATCATAAAGCCACTATCCATCCAAACGTAACAGATATTTATTAAAATAATAACTTAAAATATCTTGAAAAATGTCATTATTAATTAAGAAAATATAATCTTAATAAATTTCAATCAACCTCTCGTTAATTAAAGTCATTTCCTTAAAGTGAAATGGGTCGTCGGATCGCTCCTCTTGACCTATTAAAGTTATTTTTCCACAAATGGTTTAACAAAGGTCGTGGTATGTGTTGTCCTCTTTGGAAAAGCGCATATAAAAAGATAGCATATTGTTAATAGAAAAAAGTGGAGGTAGCGGGTTTCCGTTGAGAGTGATTAGCAAACGAAGTCTATCTAACACCTAATAGCCACTGAATAAACAATGTGCTGGGGTGTAGTTAAACAAATAACTCTTTCTTTTCTTTTCCCAGTTAAACAATACCAGACACATGTATACAGTATGATCCTGAGCCTTCGATTATTCTCCAACCACACACCCCTCGACTCCATACAATCCACATTTTCACCCCCAAAACCCTTCCATGTCAGTACAATTAAAGTCACTGATCCTAGTTGTAATATCTATTAAGTCCAGCGTGTTTCTGGTTCTTATGGAATGAACCAGTAAAAGTACAATCTATGGAACAAGGCTGGGCGCCTTTAAATACACGAATGTTAAATGAGATACTTTTATTACAAGATCTTTATTCCAAGACATTCTATACATTTAATTGCTTTCATTTTTGTTTCCTGTCTGGCAACTGATACACTTTCTTGTTGTATCATGTTTCATCATAAATTTCGTGTAATCTCTAACAAAAATACTATTTAATTTTTCTTCTTGCTGCAGTATGTTTTGCCTGTGTGCAGATAGTTTATGATCGCCCTACTATCTTTCAAGGTGACCTGTTCATTTCACTGTTGTCTATGATACTGTACAGTAATTAGTCGCTTGTGAATATGAAATGACATAAAGGTTAAAGTGGCAATAGAGTGTTCATAAAGTATCAAGGGAATTTTTTATTAAAAGCATTCTTCATTAAAACCGTCAGATATAAACAAACCGAACACGCATCCAATTATCGTCTTTACATTAAATAGAATAGAGCTGTAACTAGAATGGAGGGAAGAGAAGACCAGAAACGTTCTAAAACTATTTAGGAGTCGTGCGGGGGTATTACACAATTAAAACAAATTAATGTCAATATTAATAAAATAGCTAAAATGTTATAAAATCACGCTGGATTATTATTACGTTTTATCGTATCCTCACATATCATAATGGTGTTTGTTCACTTCATACTCCCTTACTACTAGTATATTAAAATAAGATAAAACGTGAAAATAGTGTTAAAGAACAATAGTAATACCATCAAAACCAATAAATCTTAAGCATTTAATTGATACTAAAATTTGAGACAAAACGTATCTCTTTAAAAATCGTATCTCTTCAGAAGAAAGTTTGAGGAATTATGAGAAAAGCGTCAAGATCTGCATCTACGGAGTGGTGTGTTTATGTCATTGTCTTTCACCACTTGTCGTATTGTCACTAATCACTGTGTTTAATCACTGACTAGTAAGTGCAGACATATCATTATTATATTTGCAAAACAACAAAGAGGGACTTATCTGTGTGGCGTAATGTTTACCTGAGGTTTTAAACGCGGATTAATCGACTTCCTTCGAGATATATTTCCACCTGCAGGGACGGATACAATTCTTTTGGAGGAGAGGTTGAAAATATATATTTTTAAATTTTAACATTGGATGGTATTCAAAGTTATATACGACCAAATAATAATGGGACTTTCTTTTATTGTGTTGGTCGGAAGGGGGTTCATACCCTCCCAAACCTCTCCCTCTTGGATCCGGATCTGGTCTGTTGGTGAAGAAAACAGTCAGACAGAACAGGGAAGCTGAAATGTTTGCCGAGGACAGCGTGCTTGAACCTTAATTGGATATAGGCACGAAAATAAGTACTATCAACCAACCAACATGTATGGTTTACTATAACTAGCTCCACTCCTTTATCATACAGAAAAACATTACATTCGGTCCACTCTTGTAAAACATTAAATACCTGTTGTTATCATCCACTCATGCAGATTACATGCATTACATACCAGGTGTGTCACTAGTCCGCACACTTCCAGTTTTTCTTGCTCGCCAGCAAAGTAGTAAACATGTCATTGGTGGTACGTAATCCACATAATGTTTATATGATCAGTGTAAGTTTCGTCTACAGTGGTATATTTACGCACAGGCGAAGTGGTTTGTTATGTCAGTAACGTATTAAATGTTATTAACTGTTATATAAGAATGATAAACGTTAGATTGAGCTGTACAGAGAATGCTTCCTGCATACATGCTATTTCTAAGTTATATGTTCCTTTTCTATCCAAGGTTATGTATTCCTTTTCTATCCAAGGTTATGTATTCAAGTCAGTATAAGCAATAGTTTATAGTATTGCAAAAATAAATGTTATATTTATGTTAGATACATACACTTCGAGTATTTAGATGTGTCTTTATGCGTTTTTGTATTCACATTAATATCAATAAATTACGGTCAAAACCTACCTTGCGTTATATAAACAAACCGGCCAGATTTCGAGTTGTATGTGTGTTGTAGCGGTTTTCCATTTACATTTTGAGAAATACCTGGATAACCGTTCACAGTCCGTCTTAAACTAACCACTGCTCCATGGCTCCAGCTGAGTGATTCTTCACGCTTCATTTACTTTCAAAAGACAAACTGACGGTGAAAAGTTCAAGGGTATTTCACAACTGATCCTTGGATCTTTAATGTACAATCAAATTTCTATTTCCGAACTCCTTTGCTGGACACTGATTACGAATTTACCTGAGGCAGATTGGTAATTACGTAAGGCAAAATTTAGCGGGACCTTTTTTTTACACCCCTTCCGGCCTGATCGTTTTGTAACTCTAGGTGCAATCCTCACGCTGTCTACATGACATAATGATGGTGTGACACCCACATCAAGGCAATGTTACACTGCATTGTGGTTACAAGAGATATATGTAAGGCATACAACAGGGTCGGAGTAGTCAATTAAATATTGGGGGGGCTAGACTGAATAGGGGCGTAATCTGTCATTTGAAGCGTACAACGTACTCAAACTGTAGCAAAAAAGGGCGCCGCTGATTACTGAGGGAGGGGGCAAATACCTTTCTTATTCCTATCCCTGGCTGCACCGGCCCTTGTCCAATACTGGCATCTATTTGAATCAACACGATGTCCTTAGCAATGATAAAACAATTGTCTAAAGTAATTAGAAAAGTGGCCTTTGTATGATTTTAGGTATGCTTGATCGATAAATGTATAAGGATTATTTAAAAAATCAAATTAAATATACCTTCGTTAGCAACCAAGATGGTGTCCATAGCAACAGTGAAACTTATAAATATCTACAGTGGTCCTTTCTATGTCATTGTGAATGTCATTAATGTAAGTTTAACATTTATATTAAAATTAGAGATGTTTAATTCTAATTATCTTCAAAACAAAATAAGAAACAAATTTCGTTTCTTTGTGTTTTGAATAGCTTTACTACTGAGAATATTGCGGAGGGTGGGGGGTGGAGTGGCTGTGGATTAAGGACCTATTTCTGGTATGCGATGCGATTAGAAGTGTAGATTGCTATCTCATTTGTGTACATTACTATCTTGTTCATGCACTTCAGATCTGTGCTCCCCAGGCGCGGTACCAACAATTGTGAATAAGGGGGGCGCAACTATGGAGAGCGATGCCCGACCTTGCGAGCGCCGAAGAGTTTACACAGGAAATTAGGAGGGGGTTCGCCCCCCCCCCCCCCATTGAACCTCGCATGCTCACAGTTATACATTTTGTCTTCCACTTCTAGAATTATGTAACTAAATACGTGTACTACTTACCTGGTGATCTCGCACGCTGAAAGGTATTAATGCACTTATAATACTCCAGTTATCTCCACGATTTACACGACTCATATAAATGTATCTGTGATTGCACCGCCCTGCTGCGCTGTGCATCGTTGAACGCTGTGTTATAAAGGACTGTCTCGAGTTAACTCAGCGCAGGACGTTCCGTTAATAAATATGCATGCATTTATTGGACATAGTTATATAGAACAGTTTAGTGTTAAATAACATTTATATATGACAGTCTAATGTTACCTATATATGACAGTTCAGTAAGGGCGAAAATCCGTTCTTGAAATTTTGGGTGGGCGACTGGTTCATCCTCCCGTCCATAAAGTGGGGGGGGGGAAGACGATCCCCCTTCCCCCACTAGGTTTGACGCCATTATGTGTACTTCGGTATATTTGCGCTAAGACGACATGGTTAAGTGTTACATTGATATAATAAAGACAAATACTGGTAAATATTATTTTTTAGGCATTTTATTTTCAGTTTTTCGAAGGAAATGTTGGGAGGGGGTAATTATATAGGCGTCTCACCTGTCCAAAAAGTGAGGGGAGGTGACCTCCCGTTCATCCCCACGGGATCAACGCTCATGGTTTCGACTGAGATTTGATCCTAGTACAATGGACGTAAATTCAAGGCTGTGGGGCATGTCCCCTCCCCCACTTTTTGGACAGAGGGACGCCTATATAATTATACGCTCCCCCCCCCCCTCCGACACACACTTTCTGCTTTGATTTTTTTTAAAATTATAATGCCTAAATAATCTTTACTATTATTTCTCCTTATTGTATCAATGTAACACTTAACCATGTCATCTTAGCGCATGGGGTCTATAATGGTGTCAATCCTAGCGGGATGGGGGAACACACCCTTCCCACCTTTTGGACAGAATGATGGTTCGCCTTTACTTTTTGGACAGAGGGATGTTCCGTCTGCCCCCACTTTCAAGAAGCGATTTTCGCCATTAATCGAAACATGGGATTTTTAATCTCGGTAGGCCTATATCTACAGCTTCCAAATTAATGGTTTATCAAAGGTTTTAGTTTGTGCTATCCTGTCTGTTGAATAGTGCAAATGAAAGATTAATGAGAGTAGCTACATCGTGTCCGTTGTGAAGATGTCGGGGCTGCGGGTTTTTGTCTATCGTATTAACCTTGATCACTGTTCTGGACAAGGGCGAAAATCGCTTCCTGAAAGTGGGGAGGGGGGGCGGAACATCCCCCCTTGTCCAAAAGAGGGGGGACGGACCATTTCCCTGTCCAAACAATGGGAGGATGTGTGTCCCTCACCCTCACCCCAAGGATTGACGCAAATATGGACCCCTGTGTATTCGGTATATTTGGACTACAATCACATGTTTAAGTGTTACATTGATACAATAAATAGAAATACTGATAAAAATTATTATTTAAACATTTTAATTTCAAGTTTTCGAAGCAAAAAGGGGGGGATGTAATTATATAAGTGTCCCCCGTCCAAAAAGTGGGGATTTACGCCCATGGTACTGGATAACACAAAAAGAAGAGTGGTGTTCCCTGGACATCGTGATTGAACTTAATTGGATATAAGCACGAATATAAGTTTAACATAACCTAGCCACAGCGGTCTTGTCAACAATTTAAATGTTATTTCGTCAGTTTGTATACGTACACGACTGAATGATAAAAGGAAAAGACCGGTGACGCTAACATTTTATATTGCTTTAAAATATGGAGGAATATACAAACATACCAACCATATGATAATCCACTGTTTTAACGTCGTATATGATATGTTTTACTTCAGACCATGTAGCGTAGCATCGATAAGAACCATATATTATCCGAAATTCCTGTCAACTTTTGATTCTAAGTTAGAAACGCAATCATCTTGACAATATGCAAAAAGTTAAAGTTCTTATGCTAGGACCTTGTGAGGTACGATCAGAAAAAACAAAACAGCTGCTAAATATGACAGGCCGTGCGATTAGCTAAGGAAATCGTGTCGCTGCGTTAAATTTCATAGACCTATTTGAAAAGTATTTTAGTTATTGATAATATTGTTTGTAATTCTGTGTATAACCTAATTTCGTTTTATAAAGCATTGCATTTAAAAATTGACATTATAAAAGTGTTCTAATGTTTCATTTTGCAGTCACAGTCAGTCTGTATCAGTTATAAAAGAAAATGTTCTTATTTACAATTTAAACAACATTGTTTACGTTTTATAGCGTATATTTTTATTTTTATTTATTATTATTTAATTTAGCTGACTTTATGTATTTACACAAACTGTGACAAAGTGCATCTAATCACAAAAAGTCAAATCTTCCAAACGGACAAATTGTACAAGACAATGCCTGTCAGTTACTGGTCACTTATTTCCAGGTTTGGTCTACAACAGTAGTGCCAGTGGGCATAACTAAAAAATACAATAGCACATCTCATTCTATGGAGAAATGTAATATTGTGAAACAACTGTATTTGAAAACATGTCCTAATGACTGGGATAGCATATTGGAAATTTTCATTTTGTAGTGTTAGGTGGGTTGGTGCTTAGAACATAAATTCGAAGGTGCGATTATGAAATGTGGGTTGATAACTATAGTTTTGAGCAAGGGCGAAAATCCGTTCCTGAAAGTGGGGGACGGAACATACCCTTGTCCAAAAAGTGGGGGGGGATGGACCATCTCACTGCTCACCCCTCCCCCTAACATTATAGACCACTTGTGTACTTTGGTATATTTGTGCTAAGATGACATGGTTAAGTGTTACATTGATACAATAAAGAGAAATACTGGTAAAGGTTATTATTTAGGCATTTCAGTTTCAATTTTTCGAAGCAAAACATAGGGGTAGGGGATAATTATACATGTGTCCTGCCCCTGTCCAAAATGGGGGTATGTTCCCCATGTCTATAGTTATATCTGCAATGTGTAGGCCTGGTTACATCTGCAATATGTATAGGCCTATAGTTACTTCTGAGTGAGACTCTGTGGTCCAGCAGTAGAACTTAGGACTCTTAAGTTGGTAAGAGTGGTTTAAAACCCATTGGAGGCTAGCTCACACTTGACTACGTGTCAAAATAACCAAATATTTGACATTCAATAGCCAATGATTAATAAATCAATTGTTCACTGGTGGTGTCGTTTAAAAAATCAAACCAAAGAGTTAAATGTACTTCTGTGATATGTGTAGGCCTATGTCTGCGATTGTGCGCTCCATGAATAAATTATTTTATACTTCTCAGTGGAACCATTTGCAGTTTGGGCTATTTTCCGTTCCAGCGAGTGGTCCACAACTGGTTCATCAAAGGCCGTGGTATGTGTTGTCCTATCAGTGGGACGGTGCATATAAAAGACCCCTTGCTGCTTATCGGAAAGAGTCGCCTATGTGGTGGCAGCGGGTTTCCTCTAAATACATATGTCAGAATGACCATAATTATAATTGATGTCCAATAACCGATGATAAAATATATCGGTGTGTTCTAGAGGCGTTAAATAAAACAAACTTTACTATAAATTATTATGTGTGAAATCTAATTTCTTGAGGAAAAGTTGCACAGGAATTGCATTCTGGTTACATCAGTTGTGAACCACTGGCTGGGATGATCCAGTGGGTCTGCTGAAAAGGATCAGTGCACCTAACTATTGTCCCTTGGGCAAATCTAGATGCTTTGCCTTTGAGCTAGGTCATGCCACTCACTTTATACACTAAATAAAAACATGTTAGAGACTATGGCTATAAAACAAGTCTTGATTTATATCTTCTATACAGTTTGCAGACAAACTGCATGAAATGTGGATGGAGGTGAAGTCTGTAAACTGTTTTAGCATCCTGTTGAGATGTCCACCAACCTGCCATGATGAAAGTACTTGGACCTGTTTTAATATAACTATGCTATGTTAGTACGTTATATACATGTATATACAAACAGCTTTAGCAATGTCATCATCTAGTACTATTTTACTAATGTAAAAATTCATAATCATGACTGGTTCTGGGTTTGATAAATTTATGTTATTACAAGATACACTAAATAGTCTACATTGCTGAGAGGATTATTGTTGCAGTTTGCAGGGGTAGAAGAAAATTTCTTCATAGTTAATTTTTAGATCATGATGATTTGATGCTGTCTAGAACTGGCTTTAATATTCACATTTCATGGTTGTTGTGTTTTACTTTTATGTTTTAATCAACGTGATGATTATTTATTGGTGCTCCATTCCTTTGGAAGAATTCACACAAATAAAAACCGTTATGGATGCGACCATCATTGCTGCACAGCAGATGAGGTCAATTCAAAGTAAAACTAGATTATTTTTTGATCAACGGTTCAGATATCTTAGCTCGAGTTTTACATGTTGTCAAAGACCTCAAAGAGAAAGTGAACAAACGCATTTAAAGCAAGGTTTGTTGTATTCATTACTGCTGTCGATTCTATCTGGGTTTTTTTTTGGTTACAAGTTTGCATCATCCGTTTCAAAGGGTGATACTATTTACCGCCCAGTAGCCCGGGGTTGCCCAGGAAGTAAAACGTCGCCCGTGGCATGTACAGTAGTCATTTTTAGTATACTAATACATCTTAACATTATCTACTTGACCATATAAAAATTATTAAAATAGTTTTTTTTTATATATAGTAATGTGTCCCGCCGTGTTCTCCATAAACGATACGCTATTGCGCATAATTTTTTTTATCTGGTTTTTAGGCCAACCCATACGGTCTCTCTATGCACTTATATTTTGTGAACAAACAAACATACATTAATTAATTA
>JAULBS010024334.1:0-10576 GCA_032355785.1 Symmetromphalus regularis
AATAACTGTTAAAAACTAGAGAAGGATATCAGCATTATTTTAATGGCACTTAAGCTCTGATCATGACACCATCTACAGCTTGTCCATAAAGTAGGATCCTGGGTTCAGTTTCTTTATGGTAATTCACGAAAACCCAATAAGACTCACATTAATTCAATCTTGAAATATTTTTAAATGTTTGACAGTGTATAAACATCAGAATTTCTGAATTGATCATTTAAATAAAATCGATGATTGAGAAACGAAGATTTTTGAAGATTCCTGTAACATAAAGTTGTGGGAATTCAAATAAGATTCTGGCTAAGTTCGACACAAAAATGAGAGCTAGGATAAATCCATTGACCACTGCTCTAACATGGATAAATCTTATCTATTTTTGATACAAGAATTGTAATGGAAAAGCAATGAATTTTTCCTTCTAATATTTGAGATGAATGTTTTTCATGTTTGTCTTGTTTCGAGAAGGTGAGATATAGTGTTGCTTTTCCGTCAGTGAGGAAGGTTTGTGTTCAGATTGATATATTTTCTGTCTGTGGGAACTACCAGTTTGAGTGTGCTACATTAGAAATCATCTACAAATCAGTATTAAACCTCAGCGTTACAATGAGGTGTTCGGTTACCGGCCAAGTATTAGTGTGATAGTACAGGTCTGATCAAATTAGAACGAGGGTGTAAATCATCCATCAATGCTGTGTGATCCTTGTACTCTCAGCAACAGTTGGTTTTTAGTTGCATCCAGTATTCACTAAAACTGCAGAGACTCTTATTTTTAAATTTCATTTATCTGTAGTGCATCAGGTATTACTGAACTGACACGTGACTCTTTATGTACATATTTGACAGAATAAAATGGTGCATGGGGCACATTTTTTCTTTTTAAAAACAATTCACAAAATGTTTTAAGTTTCCTGCTAACGTAAATTATATATACCAAATATAAACTATTTATTTGTTATCCTCATATTGAAATATTTGAGCTTTTAGAATGGATTTTGTTATAAATTGTTTAATTCGTGGCAGTCTTTACAAAATCACTACCATCACCTCAAGCGTAGACAGCATAAGGGAGACGAGGCAATTCCCGCAGATTTGTTATTTTGCCTATGATACTGATATTTATTATTCACATGGTTCAAGATCCCAGCATCTGGGTTTGCCTCTGCGTTTTACCCTTTCTGGCAATGCCCCAGATCACTTTTTAAAAAATGTTAACATAAATAACTGTCAGCATATTTTTAGATTGTTAAACTCCAATTAGTACATATACCTAACAAAGCATCAGTTACACAAGATGCTCCCAATAGTCGATGTTTACTTTTGTGCTGGTGGATCGTTAAATAAACAGTTACATGATGTACACATTAAAAGATGAGAGATACTCGGATCACAAGTTTGTGGTTGATACCATTGACCCAGTCATTTGATTGGCTGTACTCATTTATATAACTAGTGCAGTGGCTTCAAAAGTAAACAATAATAAAGCATAGTTTCCGTGTGAACAGCGAGCATTTTAAAACATTTTCTTATTTTATGTTGTATAGTGTATAAAATAGATGTAAATAAAATCAGTTTTGTAGTATCATAAAATTACTTGTTTTGTTTTTGTTTATACACGTGTATATATTTTCCCATCAAGAGCATCATTGTGTTATTTATTCAAATATTATTTTGCCATCAGGAATGAGAAAGGAAAAGATGTCAGCTGTGAACATTAGTCATCAGTGCATTGCCTTCACAGTGGACCATTTGCAGTTTGGCCTATTTTCCGTTCCAACCAGTGGTCCACAACTTGTTCATCAAAGGCTATGGTATACGCTGTCCTGTCTGTGGGACAGTGCATATAAAATACCCCCTGCTGTTTATCAGAAAGAGTAGCCTGGGCAACAGGTTTCCTCTGAAATAAATATGCCAGAATGACCATATGATTGACGTCCAATAGCTGATAAGACAAAAATCAATGTGTTCTATATGCTTCGTTAAATAAAACTTTTTTTTTTTCATTACTGCATTGAACCAACAATTGACTTGTCCATGTGAGCTGTGCAACCAAATACCAGTGGGGCACTCACAAAAGATTCAATTTTTATTCCATAAGTTAATTTCAGCAAACTTCCATCTTGTAAATTATTTATCTAGAATATATATTAAAATTGATAATACTGCAATAAATTTGATAATGGAACAGTAGATTATGAAAATAAATGTGGAAATGTAGATTAAGTGAATGTTTAATA
Source organism: Symmetromphalus regularis (assembly GCA_032355785.1). Classification (NCBI taxonomy): domain Eukaryota; kingdom Metazoa; phylum Mollusca; class Gastropoda; order Neomphalida; family Neomphalidae; genus Symmetromphalus; species Symmetromphalus regularis. Next base: position 2,235 of record JAULBS010024334.1, read on the forward strand.
TAATGCTGGCACAATATACGTCACATTATTATTGTTTACTCTGTAACTCAAAAACATTAAATTTAAAACAGTTACAAACAAAAAATCCTTCACTTACTGTATGAAGTGAGCACATATCCAATCTTCATACATTTTTTTTTGGTTGAAAATATAAAAATCTATTATGTATTTTACTGAATACATCAGTTGATTTAAAACACCTCTGTATGTACAGTAAATAAAAGAATGAGAAATTATTTAAACTAGAGGAGAAAATTTAATTTCGCAAGAAATATTAACTGGTCTCAATTCTGAAACTTGGTATTTTAAAGTACCATTAACTACTGTTGGCATCAATCATAACCAAGTTAACTGTTGGCCACCGTAGTCATGGATACATGAGAAAACATTGAATTCTATATCCCAGGAAAAAGTTCTTGAAAAGCAAATTTGAAAAAAATATTTTAAAAAGCAACTTAAAATATTCTAAATGAATAAAGACCGCAAAACAGACACTATTAAGAGTAGTGTGCATTTATTATAGCTGAAATATGACGACAAAACAGAATTACTGAAGTGTTATTTTACTAACCATACACCGACAGAGATGCACTCTGTAAGAGACAGTAGTGTTATTCTCAATAAAAACTTAAAACACAAGACCCAGCTTAACAAAGTGTACAGTTTTTATGTTATAAATATTTCACAGTAAAGTTTGTTTTATTTAATGCCTCTAGAGCACATTGATTTTTATCTGATCGGCTATTGGACGTTATACATATGGTCATTCTGACATTTATTTACAGGAAACCTGCTGCTGTCTCATAGGCTACTCCTTCCGATTAGCAGCAAGGGATCTTTTATATGCACTGTTCCACAGACATGACAACACATACCACGGCCTTTGATAAACCAGTTGTGGACCACTGGTTGGAATGGAAAATAGCCCAAACTGCATATGGGTCCACTGAGAAGGATCGATCCGTCGACAGATCGGTTCACAGGCAGACACGCTACCGTTTGAGCTAGACCCCGCTCCCCCAACAAAGGATTTCCTTTATTGAAAAAAAGGTAATAATTATAAAATTAGTTCTATTCATTCATTTTATTATTTGTCATTTAATTTAATTTTTATCTTGAAGGGCCCCCGAACATGACATGAACTGCCTGAGCTCCCCAATGTCTAACCCGGCCCTGGTCGCACACACTCCTCCCCAACAAACTTTTTTTTAATTTTTGAAAAAGCTTTTTGAGTTGACGTGTATGATTGGATACTGTATCCCTACCCAACCCCCACCCTCTCAAGATTTCACATTACAAAGGCTACAAATAGTACAGTGCTACATTTGCAACTTAATCAAATTAATGGAGTCACAACCTAAAAAAACAACCATTGACAGGTACGAAAAGTGACCTAGCTGGGTTCGAACTCTAAATTCTGAGATCGTGATAATATTAATAACCAATAACTTGAATAACAGAAGCTTCAAAATCCACCTTCCCCGTTCCTGTGCCCTAGACCTACAAAAAATGAATGTATTGTTTCGATAGCAGCTGACAACAGAGACAAGTATTTAAACATTACCTTAAAATTCAAACAAACTTTGACATAAAATTAAATTAATGAATCCTTTTTAAAAATTCGTTCCGCTTTTATAAATCCAAATATGTTTTCAATAACACGCACCGAACGAAAGGAATGATAAACATGGCGGCTACGGATTGGCGTGGAGGGCACATTTCTGTTGCAAACAAAGTTGTCCTACTTTATTGTCAGTGCTTTCCCGATAAAGAAATGTTAGTTTTCTATTAAATACCCTAAACAATCAGCTATAAACATTAGTATACCTATTTGTGAGAGAAGCAATAAAAAGATTACAGCTATCAAAATTATTTTAACGAGATTATCAAAATTCTTCCGCTGTTCGGTATCAATCTTGAATAACCCAATACGCATGCGTAGTTTCACTATTACAATTGTGTCTATTTCTACGAAACCGTATTATATAAGCGATCCAAGTCGGAGCTCGTGAACCCAGTAATTTCCTTTTCCCCTTCCTGTGTTTTTACATTGTAAATGAATTACTGTCGACAGTTGATTTTCCGGATAGGTAAACACTCAACTCTGCTTATTATTATTATTTATTTATTATAATAAAAAAAAAAAAATCAGAAATAGAAAACAAAGAGTGTACAAGGTTTCATTTGTGTAGAAAACGCTTTGCACATTGGTTTGTTTCGACTGTTAAAAGTCTTCAAAATCTACGGAAACTCTAGTCCTTCAGCAGGAAATAGCGTTCTAATTACCTAGGAGATAGTAGATTCCAGTCGTCAATTGGAAATAGAAATACTGTCGTCATAAAGTAAAGTTTGTTTTATTTAACGAATCCTCTAGAGCACATTGATTTTGTATCTTATCATTGACTATTGGACGTATGTCATATGGTCGTTCTGACCTATTTATTTAGAGGAAACTCGCTGCCGCCACGGAAGCTACTCTTTCCGATAAGCAGCAAGGGCCATTTTACATACACCGTTCCACAGACAGGACAGGACAGCATATACCACTGCTTTTGGTGAACCAGTTGTGGAGCACTGGTTGGAACAGAAAATAGCCCAAACTCCAAATGGGTCCACTGAAAAGGATCGATCCGATCGACCGCTTTACAGGCAGACAAGTTATCGTTTGAGCTACTATGACAATTAATCACGGAAAATAGTATTTTAAATTACTCTTTTGAATACCAAAGTAAATTTAATACAAGTTATATTTTCCTACTGTTACTTTATAATAATAATAATAAGTATTATTATTATTTTCATTATGAACATTATATTATTAAAAATAATAGGTGCATATTTGGACACAAAATTTGAGCAGAAGTTAAGAAAACTTAGAAAATCACAACCTGACAAGGAAACATGGAAAATACAGATAAATAGACCGCAGTATCAATCTACGACATTTTTATTCAAATTCTTTGCTTCTCCATTTAAATGCGAAAAGTGTAACACACTAGACGAATAGCCCATTTTTTTTATTAACTTGTCAACGTTTTGGGACTGAGCGCAATATCTTTAAAAAAAAATACCCCACACACAAACAAACAAACAAACAAACAACCCCACTTAGATTTAGGCCTAACGTTTACACCCAGTCGTCTCCTAAAGCCAGATAAACAAAAAACGTACTGTCGTTACTAGGGATTTTGTGAAGGCCACGAACCTTAACATCTAGATTCAAATCATGTCCATCCCCCGCCGCCTTTCTGATGAGATTCATTGAATGGGGTTTGTTGCTTCCTTGATTGACCCGTCAGACACTCAAATGTGGTTTTCATCCTTTATTTGGGACCACTTCGCGTTCCTGACTGGCCGGTATGACAGTGACATAGAAGGACCTGTAGGGTCAACCTCTCAGTATGAGTACCCCCTCTTGGTAAACTTAAACCTTTTCTTGCTTTCTTTTTTTTCGTGCTTATATCCAATTAATGTTCAAGCACGCTGTCCTGAGCACACAGTTTACCTTTCTGTGCTGTCTGTCCAGGACAGAGGTTAGTGTTATCGAGAAGCAGCAAGGGATATTTTATAGTTTGTTTTTATTTAACGACACCTCTAGAGCACATTGATTTGTATCTGATTACCGGCTATTGGACGTCATACATATTGTAATTCTGACGTATGTGTTTAGAGGAAACCCGCTGCCGCCACATAGGCTACTTCTTCCGATAAGCAGCAAGGGATCTTTTAAATGCACCGTCTCAGAGACAGAACAGCACATACCATGGCCTTTGATAAACCAGTTGTGGATCACTGATCGGTGTAAGTGGTATACTCTTACCCACAAAGCCTTGCAAAGCACTCACTCTGGGTTGGAGCCGATACTGAGATTAAAAATTCTATGTCTCGACTGAGATTTGATCCCAGTATCTACCAGCCATGTCCGATAGCTTAACCACTGCGCGACGGAGGCCGACAGGGACCACTTCGACGGACAGGTGTAACAGTGACTAAGTTTTCCCTGCAGGGACTGCCTCTCACCCCGAGTGCCCCGTCTTATTAAACCGCGTCTCTCATCCTTTATATCACTTTTCTAATATTAGAGACCGTGGATTGTCTCCCATTGAGATTACCTCCCTTCCTCTGCTATTCCTTTTCTTTTTTAAATTTAATTCTCTTCTCTTTTCTTCTAACAGATCTAACTGGCGGATCTTTACAGACCCAGATGTTGACTTGGTTAGTTGGGAAAATTATTTAATTGTGTATTTCCTTCAGCTACCTGCCTAGGCAGTGTGTTTCACTAACGGATCCAGGAAGGGGGGGGGGGGGTCAGGACACCCCTATTCTCGATATTTTTTTTACTATTTTACTGGTGGAAGGACCTGAAAATTAACAATGTTTTCACCTATTTTTATTCACTCATCACTTTTGGACGTCCCAACTCCTTTCAGAAATCCATAATTGGACCGCCCCCTTTCAGAAATCCTGCATCCGCGCCTGGGTATTCCGCTACCTGTATAGTACTTGTTTAGAACTCTAGGGTAGGGGCAAGGGAGGGGGACATACATTAATTAATGTCGCTTATCTAGGGTCACCTTGGGGGTGAGTTGGATCGATCTTTCTCAGTAGACCCGTTTGCAGTTGGGCTATTTTCCGTTCCAACCAGTGATCCTCAACTGGTTCATCAAAGGACGTGGTATGTGCTGTCCTGTCTGTGGGATGGTGCATATAAAAAAAACCTTTGCTGCTTATCGGAAAAGAGTAGCCTATGTGGCTGCAGTGGGATTCCTCTAAATACATATGTCAGAATGACCATATGATTGACGTCCAGTAGCCGATGATAAGATAAAAATCTATGTTCTCTAGAGACGTCGTTAAATAAAACAAACTTTACTTTTTTTTCCCTTGAGGGTGATGTTTTCAGACTTTGAGCCCTTTTAACTTGGTGAATGATTTCATCGGTGTTTTGCGCCATTCTCGACGTTCTCACTACATCGTTGACATGACTACACATATAATAAAATCAAACTTTAATAAAACAAATCGTGTTTCATTTTAATTAAATATATATTTTTATTTATTGTAATTAGCTCTTAACTGATCAATTATTCAGTTCATATCACTGAAAGTATGCAATCCTATACATACACTGTTGATGAAAGGAGGCGTTCGAACATGCGTACAAGTGTCAGTTGAATTTGTTTTAAATGAATAAAAGTTTACGATCTCATAACCCTAGAATCATATCGTGAATTCCTAATCTTATGTCGAAAATTATTATTTTAATTATTTTTAACAAACATCTTTAAAACCCTTTTCAAATACTATCGGTGGTCTGAGAAATATATATTTTATAGTGTTTTAAGTTATATCATGAAAACATAATGCTTAAAACTGATAAAATGTCTATGCTTTTTGAGCGTACCTTGCGACCATTATGAAAATCCCATCAAAATTTGACACAATGATTTGACTGACAGACTTTTTGAAATCCCACACCATTATTTCCAAACCACAGCTTTTGAAAACACCCTTAACGTCGTATTCAGACAATCGAAGACAAAAGAAATCATTCTCTCCGCCTTTATAAAACAATTCTCCCAACAACCCGATGATAACAAAATGTCCGCCTGCTTTTAACAATCCAACCAATCGCTGTACGATAGAGTGGTACACTGCGATGCTAGGAGCCACGACCTCCAGACATAGAGACGTTACTATGACGTCATAGGGTTTCCGGGACGATAACTCCGGCCATGAGTTAGCAAGCAGATCCACGAAGAACACATCCTTAACTTTGGCCCTGACCTCTTCTTCTCTAAAAATGGCGTTCTCGCTGAAAAGAAAACTATAAAATGGAATATTTGTTTAATGAACACACAACATTCGCTCACCCCTCACTCTCTCTGTCTGTCTCACTATCTGTCTCTCACTATCTCGGTTTCTCTCTCTGTCTCTCACTATCATGGTGTGTGTGTGTCTCTCTCACTATCTCTTAGTATATATATGTTTTTCACTATCTCTACTGTCTATCACTGTTTCGTTTTCTCTCTGTCACTATCTCTGTCTCTCACTATCTGTCTCACTATCTCTCACTTTATCTCTCACTCGCTCTCTCACTATATCTCTCACTCTCTGTCTCTCACAAACTCACTAGTTCTCTCACTCTCTCACTATCTCTCATTGGCTCTCTCTGTCTCTCACTATATCTCTCACGTGCTCTCTGTCTCTCATCATATCTCTCACTCGCTCTCTCTCACTGTCTTTGTATGTATGCCTGTCTGTCTCACTCTCTCTCTCTCTCTCTTACCTCTCCGTCTATCCATCTCTATCTTAGCTCTCGAAATTTGCGTAAAAACTGTTGTGTGTAACTGGTTTACGGTAGCGTTATACTGCCTTCGCACAAGTATTCATATAGTTCAGGAACTTGATGCTTATTGGTTATTGTATTAAGTTCAGCTGGCGACCCATACAATGAAGTGGTGCAAATTTCAGGCAACAAATGCTTCGGTTTCCGACCAAAATATTACAAGAAATATCTAGAAATACAATAAAATTGCCAACGTACGCACTTATTACATCCCATTTCACCGTAAATCTCACAATATCTACAGATTTTCACCTACAACCGCTGACACATTAAAAACAACATGGCGATCGAACGAATACGTCACAAATACGAAACTTTCAGTTCATCCGTTATCTCTGTGGAGTCATTAAAAAATAAAATAAACCAGTCACAATGTAATATATTACTATTTTTATTTACAACACGTACCACCACTCCTCCAACCCGCCAACAAACCATTTCTTCATTTTACCTTCTATCTCCTGAAAGTTTCGGTTTTGTGACGTATTTGTTCGACCGCCATGTTGTTTTTAAATCTGTCGGCAGTTGAAGGCGAAATCAGTGGATACTGTGGGATTTACTGTGGAAAGGAATGTAATAAGTGCGTAAGCTGGCAATTTTATTGTATATCTAGATATTTCTTGTAATGTTTTGGTCGGAAATTGAAGCATTTGTAGCCCGAAAATTGCACGGCTTTGCTCTATAGCGGGTATATAGCCCACATTGGACGGGATGCCAACCAATAATCAATAAGCAGCCCATACATTTTGGACAATGAGAGATTATGACAATGTCAAATGACATACTTTGTTTTTGTTTATATCTATCCACTCTTCGTGCTGTGTAGTTTTATGAAGTTCTACATCATTTTCTTTATTCTTGAAGTTCAGAGGAACACAAACATTGAAACAGTAGTCAGTAGGAAAGGATATAATAATATATGTAGTCAAAACTTGTCTAATGACCACCTGTATATAAAAGCCACTTTAAATGTGTCCCTTCATATTATAAATACATGTATGTATTTTATGTACAGTAGAATTTCATTGGTTCGAACACTGTTGGTGCATTAAAATATGTTTGACCTATCAGGTAGTTTGAAACATGCATTCAGCCACAGTCGGGTGCTTCCGAAAGCAATTATCAATCGGATAACCTCACATATTTCCGTAAACCTGATTGGACAAGATCGTTCAAATGACAAGTGTAACGAAGTCCCATCAGATATTGGATCAGATACACATGTACATTTGTAACAATTATTATTGTTTTTTGTGTCACCTTATGCCAAGACTGCTGCATCAAATACATTGCATCCAATACCGTAATTAGTACGTCGGTGTTTCTGTCTGTTGCTTGAAAGATAATTATCGACAGGTGCTAAATAAACAACACAAGCCAGCATATTATTTAGGTAAAGATTTAATTTCAAATTTATAATAGCTTACTTCATTATTGACGTGAAAGGGTCGACATTTTAAAAATAAATAATGATGTCATATTTCTTCAGATAGACTTAGCCATTCGAGCTAAACATGTTTGATTTTACTTTTCTTACCAATAAATTGGTTCGAGAGAAAGCTTCTGTTCGACTCCAGGCATATTCGACCGATCAGCAATTAAATAACAGGGATTAATAGAGAGAAAAATACGGATTTTATTCTTGGTTCGACAATACCGATAGGTTCGACTGTAGGGCATACGAGCCAACAGAATTCTACTGTATGTATTTAAACATCTGCAGGCCTGCACAAACTGCACGAATGATCGTTTCGTTCGTGCATCGGTTATGCAAATTTATTTCACATAACCAATTTACCATTCATGTAAAATTGGCTAAATAAAGTAGTTTTTTTCCATTTTTAAAAGAAAACCGGTTGTGCAAATGGAAATAGGATATGCTATTTTTTGGGGCATGACCTATTTTCCAGTTATGCAAGTTTGAATTTGTGCAGGCTTTTCTCTGTGAAAGCCACTTGTTTATAATAAACACTTAGTAGGTTCCTTGAGTGAC
>JAULBS010024356.1:0-10575 GCA_032355785.1 Symmetromphalus regularis
CAGTGTAGCATTGAGAACAGTTTGGATTATCGAGACTAGTCTGGCCTCAAGTTGCCGGACTTCTAACCCGTTTTTATGTACCAAAGTACTCAGGATAGCAGAAAAAACGAAATGGATTCGGGATTCATTTCCCACATATGCTTATAAGCATGTGTGTATAAACTGGATTCAGAGGATTCTCGCGAAGTGCTCTTATGAGAATCCTCTTGGATTCTCCTGAAAATTACCGAAATTTTAGGCCTGTCATTGGTATGGACATGTTATATACCAGAAGTACAAATGACAATGTACATACTAGTAATTTATGTATGATGAATCTTTTTAAATTGAAGAAGTTTGGTACATTCAGGTTTTTTTTATAGCCTCTCAAAGCCTCCTTGTAGCTTGTGAATATGTTTTTTTTGTCACATAGGATATCTTTGAAATTGTGCAAGCAGCGGATCCAGGGGCGTCCTGGGGGTCTGGACCCCCCACCCCCACCACTTTTTCTTGTATTTTTTTTTACCATTTTCTGAGTGGAAGGATGTGAAAATTAACCTTTTTTCTCCAGTTTTATTAACTCATCACATTTGGAACCCTCTTTCAGAAATCCCCATTTGGACCCCCATCATCCTCCTTTCGGAGATCCTGCATCCATGGTTTCCTGTCTTGTTTCAATATTCCTTCGATCGGTGTGGGACCGTTGTGTGATGATTATATGGTCATCATCATCCTTCTCCAAGTGAGCAAGTGCAAACAAGACCTGGCACTATATACCATACATTGTCAGTTGAACTTCTCCTACGTAACACCTGTCCATATCAATGTTGTTTGTCAAGTTTACAATAGTCACTTCTTCTATTGTAAGAACATTAGTATACCATACATTGTCAGTTGAACTTCTTCTACGTAACACCTGTCCATATCAATGTTGTTTGTCAACTTTACAATAGTCACTTCTTCTATTGTAAGAACATTAGGAATGAAAGATGTTGGCTATTCTTACTTTGAAATATTTGGTAATAAAGAGTCCAGAAAGTATCTGTGGAAATTGCTGTCATCTATCCTCAACCCAAAGCCTATATGCATTTAGCCTAAATATTTTTTGCAATTAACAGGATTATTTCTTTATCAGAAATGCCCATTTAAAATTAAGTTACAACTCTTGTACTATCTGGTATAAAATCAAAGTATAGGGTTCACAAAAATCAGAAATATTCAATACAGCAGTGTTGGAAATGGCCGGGAGCCCGAGACCACCTGAAATGGGATCGGGCTACGAACTTTTCAAAGTTGGTAGCCCGTGTGTCCATCATGTCTGGATAGGCTAAGGTGATATACTAATTAAATACATTCCAATGACATGCTATTTATCCGTATGGTGAAATGTTTCACATCGTTTATTCATTGATTAATAAAATATATGTCTGTTGGTCTGTCTGTCTGTCTGTCTTGATTTTATCGAGCAGTTAAACACAAACAAATTCTGTCCATTTGTACACAAAGTTGTCGCTATGCACATGTGCAAAGTATCTTCATTCACAGACTTAGGGCCATCTACGCTGATAACATTACTTATGCTAATGAGTAAAATGACGATGCATGCACATCTTACCTTGATAGAAGGCCCGAAAGCATTAAAATTTGTCAACAGAATGTGTATTCCAGGTATTATGTAGAGTCAACGACACAGCGATCATGGATGGGACACTCCATAGGCCTATTCTATCCACGGCATTCATATTTTTTATTAATTTTGTTATTTAAATATATATTGCGTGTATTAGGCATCATTTTAAGTCTTTAAATAGAGAAGGAGTTTGGCCTATACAGAGTTAATACTTTGATAACAAAATTTATGGAAACAGGTGACTAACGGAAACTCAACACCGTTGAGTATCGGTCATTCCAAGCATAATAATGTGCTGCTTAATTTTCAAAGCAATTACAGTAGCATCCACAAAGTTCTTACCAGTACATATTAGTTTATTTTTCAGATATTTTAAAAACTAATCCAGCAAAGCAAACATTTATTTTAATTGTGTCAATAATCACAGAAAAAATCAAACCAAAATGGCGGCAAATATCACATGGCGAGAAGGTTGCACACCATAGATTTTTGTACATACATTTCTATGTCATAACATGTACAATTTTCTCACAATATGAGAAGATCATAGGAATAGCATTTTTGAAAAGTAAAATTAGTTGGTAATCGTTCAGTTACAAAATATTTATCTGTTGACCACTAATAGTTTAGCTATGCAACTTTAAACTTGCATCAGTGGGCGTCTTAGCTCAGAACAGGGGAGATAATAAAACAGGAGGCGCGTCGATTATCAGGGTCCAACAGACTCGGACAATTGCTGTATTTTTCATTGATTTGGTATTCTTTGTTATACCACGATGGACAAAGGGAACGTTTGTGAGGGAATGACAGCTGAACAGTTAAAAGTTGAATTACGGAAACGAGGCACAAAAGTGTCAGGAAGAAAAAGAGACTTGGTAGAATATTTAAATATTTTATAAAAATGAGAAAAAATGGTTTCATATTCGCCCCAAGTGTGTGTGCGCGTCTCTCTCTCTCTCTCTCTCTCTCTCTCTCTCTCTCTCTCAGTACGAGTTTCTAGGACCCTGTCGGTCGATGCGCCACCTGTTCTAGCTAAGACACCAATGGAATTGTAATAATGGAGTGGAAAAAAGAGATCTATATATCAGTATGAATTTTGATTATGAAATAAAACTATATTTAATTGCAATTATGTTTGTATTGTCAGTTGTTGTACATGACAATAGACATAATATTGTATTGGGTATATAATTTCAACTTCAAATGTTAACTATTCATAATTCACAATGGAATCTCTAAATTTTGTTTTGGACTCCATATTTTTGGATGAATGAGAACCCTATATTTCTGGAGTTTATTTTTGACACATATTTCCTTACAAATTTTTTTTAATAAACAACTTGTAGGTAGGTAATACTTGAAAAATAGGTTGGTCCACCAATTATTCAGTTGGTCCACCAACTTTTCAAAGTTTGGAGCTCTGGTGACCACCTCAATTCTCAATGAATTTCCAACACTGAAATATCTGTTTAAAATATTGCTCATGATCATTATTCAGACATTCTTATGAGAGATGATAACTAAATTGATTGTAAATGGGACCTGAGACAAACAAATCGAGGGATGACTGCAAAAAACAGTTATGTCCAAAATGGCACCTATGAGAAACATGAATTTTAAAGTTAAGTGTCATGTAAAATGAGAACACTTTTATAACTGACAATTTTGTTTATGTAGGCTATCCTCAGAATGCTAAATGACATGTCCAAGACCTTTTATTCTGGGCTCATCCTAATTCAGGCAAAATTGATAAAAAAAAAATTGACATAACTGGTTTTATGCACCCTCAAAATGGTTGTCATAAGATGATTGATGGAGAGAATTGAGACACTTTATAAAACTTGTATTCAGTAAACCCAAGCTATTTTTCCACACTGAATCTACAACAGTCATCACTTGTTTCTATTTAGCATAGCAAAGTGAGTGAGATGACAAGTTCTGAGAAAGCCATTCCCTGTATTAATCAATTAGAGCAATGTGGAGTGCTGTTTAGCTATATACCTTGTGGTGTCTGTCGCTATTAGTTTCATCTGAGTGACTCATTATTGATAGTGGAAACTTTGTGTGATATACTTGTCAGTGTCTGCCATCAAATCCACAGGTTCACTCAGCTAGGTTGGCAGAATTCTGCTTTAATTAGCAATAAGTTCAACACACTTCTTGTTTCTTTAGTATTCCACAGTCATTCAATGACACCAACAAGAGATGCTAGAATCAAGCATGAAAAGCTGCTTTTAAAGATTAGGTCCTTTTTATCAGACGGACTGTTTTATATCCACATCAACAAACTCAGATGGTTATTTGACACAAACCCATTAAAGCATTTGTATTAAATGAGTCTTTGATAACTGTTAAGAAATCAGTGATGGGTAACTCATTTTGTTGTATTACATTTATAACTGAAGTAGCAATTTTCACACACAGACATTAAGGAGTACCGTAACATATGATCCCCATCGACTTACAGAACAGGGATAAGCTGATGTGATCACTTGTGTAATAGTAATAACAGCAGGAGTTATTATAAGTTCTAATCCATCATGAATAATTGTACAGATAGCGAAATCAAGGGCAAGAGAAATTGTTGAGAAAAAACAGCTTGAGTTTCTTTTTGTTTGGATTGGAAATGGAAAAGAATATTAATTGCTTTATGATTATTTAATGACCCTTGGCACCAAAATAAATATTGGCTATTGGGTGCTATTAATTGGAGTTATCCTAAACCAGATTTCTGGATTGTGCTGTTCTGTCTGTAAAATTGCATATAAAAGATCCCTTGCTGCTAGTCAAAAAGAGAAACATATCACATTAGTGGGTTCCTCTCTAATAAGCTTATTGAGATTAATCTGTCCTGGACATTGATATCTCAAAGCTACCCAAGTTTTTTTGAAGGAAAATCTAAACCAAGTAATAAAATAAAATAAAATGTTTCTATCTATAAAAATGACTGAAGAAAGTCTATCAACTGTAGTTTTGAGATAATAGTACTGCTATGCATAGTTTAAATTTTTTGTTTTACTGGTAACCAAGCAACAATCATGAATGCTTTATACACATATATTGATATTAGCTACTTCAACATGTCCCGTCTCAGGTGACCATTATTCAGTACCTAGACAAGTTATGTACTAAGACAAGTTAATGTATTATAATAATCTTTCCATTACTTACATTATTATTCAGATTAACAGATTAATATTGTTAACTGGTTCACTGTGACTCATGGTCTTTAGAGAAAACTTGCTATCATCACATAGGCTTGTTTTTCTGATAAGTAGCAAGGGTTCCTTTATATGTGCTTTCTCACAGATAGGACAAAATATATCATAGGTTTCGTTACATTATTTGTGGACCACTGACTGGAACAAGCAATAGCTGTATGAGTCTGATGAAGGGAATCAACCAATGGACACTATATAAATGTCTGGACAGAAAAAAAGAAAATAATGGATTTCAGTTTTATTTATTTAGGTCAAATACATAGTGGTATCATAGATGTGTTACATGTATATGTTGGTTGGTTGAACTTCCATGTTATATCAAATTATGGTTCAAGCATGCTGTCCTGAGCACACAACTTCACTTCTTGTGCTATTTGTCCAGGATAGAAGTTGGTGTTAATAAGAGAGAAGAAACCCACTAATGTGACTACTCTTATAAATATGCACCAAGGGATCTTTTATGTGCACTATCCCACAGACATGAATGCACAAACCATGGCCTTTAATAAACCAGTTGTGTACCACTGGTCAGTGTAAGTGGTATGCAGCTAGCCACTGAGCCTTGTGGAGCATTCACTCTGTGTTAGAGCTGATACTGAGATTAAACAAATATTTCTTATTTCATCACAGTATTCTGTCCAGATATTCAGTTTGATTGGAAAATGTATCCTTGTATAAATCATCCTTTAGAAAATGTTTCCATTGTCAATAAATTTGAAATATCTTGTTACTGTGTACTGAGTGTTGGATATTTAATTAAACTGGTGGCTACCGGTACTTTGAAAGAACACAAGGGATGGGCCAGAGCAATATATTACTACTGCCTTTGATAACAGAATTCTGGCTTTGATAGAGCATTTGTAAGCACTGGCTGTGACAGGAATTGATTTAGCTAAGAAAAGCTCTAGAGTAGGGTTGATCTCATGCCCACCCATGTGTCAGTTGAATAAGCAAAACTCAGCACATTGTTTATTAAAGGTTTATTAAGTGTCAAAAATTCTCTATTTATGACTCATTGTTTACAGATTAAATCTGCTTCTGTCAAGTTGGCAGCAAGGTACCTTGTACATAATTTTTTTTATATACTTTCCCCTACAGAGCCAGCAAGGGATATTTTATATGTACTTTCCCCGTCATGGGCAACAAAGGTCATTTTATATATAATATTATATAGACAGAACAGCATCTACAATGACCGTTGTTACACCAGACATGCACCATCGGCTAAAAAACAACAACTACCAATGGATCTACTATAGTGGATCAATACTTCTAATGATAACATTTTTCATTGGCTGGAGTCATCATGTGTTTAGCTAGTTAATAATTATTGTCTATAATTAGAGAGAAAAAAAAACCTGCATAGTAAGAAAACCTATTCAGATATTTGCTGTTATTATCAGTCTTATATAACATTTATATGTCAAAGAGAGACATGTGCTCATCTTCATGGAAAAGTGCATAATAATTTACAAATAATAAATTTATAACCAAAGAATAGCCTATGTGACAACAGTGGATTTTTTCTCTAGAGTATATGTTTGACAAAATCGATTTGGGATCATTAAAAACCAGTAATTTCCATTCCATTCTTTTCTGGGGGCTGAAGATGTTAAAGAAATTATTTTTGTGTACCAGGTGGTACTAGAATAATATGATTGTAAAATGAGTTTTCTTCACAATGTTTTGATGGTAATTAGGCAGATGGTTTATGGCTATTATCTAAAAGGTTATGTTCGTTCCTCTGATTTATGTTTTGTTTTACACTATTGAAGTTTATTACATACCCTACAAATGTAAGCAGGTGTTTTATTTGCCATTTTGCAAGAATTTCTTTATACATTGTTTTTCTTTCTTAAAGTGAAGGGAACTTATATAAAATAACTGGTTACTGCCTTGTTATTGGTTTCATCATGTTCAAGTTTGAATGGTATCAGTTTTTCTCCAGACATGCATCAACCGTTGGACTAGAGCTTAGTAGAGCCAACTTTATTGTAGTCAATAACTTGAAATGCAATGTTTTTGTAAACAAATTCACAAATAAATATGTAAGATGTATTAAGTGCTATATAAACTGATTTTTCATTTTCTGTATTAATATTCACAAACATGAAGACTTTATACACCTCTCCCTCAAAAAACAAAACAAACAAATAATAAAACAGAAAATGAAAAAAGTCCTGGTGAAGTCTGTAGTTTATATCATGTGGTAGGTTTGTGAAACACCTTTTTTATATTTCCTAAGCTGTTTGAAATAGTTTTATTCTCACGAGAAGATCTGCTGTTTGTTGAAATAATTCTACCAGTTTCTAAAGATCCTTTCTGAGGTCCACTGAGACACATTCTTGGTCAGTGACATTTAGACATAAAAAACAGTGATCATATCTTGTCATAGATTGACTGCAGAATAGCAGAAAGCAGACTTATTAAGCACAATGTCGGTCCCTGGAGGTACTACATATGGAAATGACCACAGTTAACAACAAGCTAAAATCATCAAGTCATCATGCTTTCAGAATAATGGCCATCTTCCTGTACACAGCCCAGGAAGGCTGTCAGTTAATGACTCTAATTAATAGCACCACGGCTCATTATAAGTCAACTACTGGAAGCCATACTCATTGTAGCTGTAGCTAGTTGACATTGTTAAAGAAAAGGAGATAACTGGTATTTGCATGTTACTGCCATGTTCATCTCGTTCATTTGACTTATATAAAGATTAATTCAATTCTAATCTGCTTTACTGGTTGTTTTTGACTATTGTACAGTTTGCTGATAACAAAACCACACTTCATAAATAAAGATTAAGCTTTTTGGTCTGAAACAAACACACAGTCGTTTCTTTTAGTTTCCAAAAATAATGAAAAACCATCTAATTAATATTTTAACTTTCATTACTTTATTTCTTATTCAGGCTGAAGACATCATCTGATGATGACATTAGGATTATTAATTTTGTCAGTTAAATTACTTTAAACATTCACTCTATAAAAATGAGTTAATTTTTACTTTTCTTCAGGCATTACATGTGTTTAAAATTAAGTTGTTAGTTGGGTAGCAGATGTAGTTATCTATCACTGATGATGGATCAATATAAAGATAGGTCTGCTACCAGACAGTGTTTCTGGTCATTTGTTACATTGAACAGGATCCTCACTGCACCAGGTTCATGTGGGACTTGAAAATTGTGCCAGTTCAGAGAATATTCCAGACAAGACCTTTTTTGATACAAGATACTTGGTTTATTTTTAGATTTTCTTCTTCTATAACTTTGGGTGGGTGGTAAAAGTGAAAAATAATAATAAAATTGTCATCTGAAACTGAATATGTCTTAAATAATGGACTAAAGGTATCAGGACATACTTATCCATTCATTGTTCATGGTGGTGCTGTTTTTTCTCTGTATAGATTGGCTTTTAACTATTTTTAATTTATTCTTCTGTTAGGCTGTTTTTTAAGTATTAAGATTTTTAAGGTTGGAAAAACAAGTACCGGTAATGAAAAAGGTCAAGAGTTTTTAAAATTATTTATTATATATATATTTTTTTTAAAAGCCATATTGTTGTAATATAAAATTATCTTACCAACTTAGACAAAATATACCATTAATGGTTTTTACCTCAGCCTGTGTGTTTAAAAATAGAGTATCTTTAAAATGTGCAGTTATATTAAAAAACAGACCATGATCATTAGAAACAAACACTGATGATTACAGACAATGAAAACAATATAAAAGCTATATATGAGAGAAACCTGACCATTTTGACATTTGTGTTGTGCATGGTGTCCGATGTGTAATTATGTCGCTGACAGAATTACTCTGTTTTATAAATTGACTAGTCTGTATTTTGAAACATTTTTCTAAATGTTACCAAGTTATTAGAATCCTTCCTGCTGATAAGGACTTTTATTTTTTATAGTTTGGTTTATAAATTTTTCTCTAAAATGTTAGGTAGGCAGTCAAAACAAAATAAAATGTCATCTGAAAAATATCCAATATTTTGAATATTTTTCAACTAATGGTTAACTTTTAAAATACCTTAGAACATGTTAATTTTTTCCTTATTAGCTTCACCACTTACTACAACCTTGCTACCATCTTTTTTTTTAATCTTAAAATAATTTTGTTAAAATAAAACAAAAAAATTTTGTTTATTTTTTATTTCAAAAAATGTAGGTTTTTTTATATTTGAATGCAAACTGAAGTTATCCATGAAAAAAATATTTGCATGTTGAAAGAAAAATACAATATATAGACCATACATAGATAACAAATATTAATTTAATGCTACTATTTCAATAGCATATCAACTGTCTTATCATTTAAAATTGTTCATTGAAACCACTAGGTAATAGTAATACATATAGTACAAATTGCTGTATTTCACTCAAAGTACCCTGGATAAAGGTAAAAATCATAGCGTAGCTACCCGGAGGCACGGCAGCATGTGCATCCACGTCGTTTTCGCAACAAAAAAAAAAAAAAATTAGAGAGGGAGACAGACAGAGAGAGACCGGCAGAGAGAGATGGGGTGTTATTAATTAAAGATGATCCTGTGTCATTGAAATATGCTATATTCGCAGAGCCCCCAGACCCCTCACCCTAATTTTGTGTTTCCACTTCAAGTTAGGTATAGCTAAGCCCCCTGTAAATTGCTGTATTTAACTAAAGGTACATACTATTCCCCCACATTCAATGTGTCAAGATTCATTAAAGTTTGCAGTGTGCTTGGCATATCACTTTCTTGAAATAATTCTCATGAGAGTGCATCTGGAAGACATTCCGTGAGCTGAAAACCAGAAAGTTTTGCCTTTAATTATCCCTTCATCCATCAATATCATCCAGTTTGATGATTAACTTTAAAACCTTTAAGTAGAGTCCCAGTCTCACTGTCAAAGATGCTGTCTGGACAATATTGTATTATTTATTCCTCATGTGTGTTATTTGTTTAGCTGTAACCAATCTTCTCAAAGATTATTTCTGTAACTGTAAAGAAACATCTCCAAAGTAATTTGATGCACGTTTAGGAAAAGAAAAGAAATATTTAACCAGCTATTTGCATGACATACATAAAGGAATGTTTGTTTAACCACAACACATTTAATCAGAAACTTTTAGATGTCAAACATACTTTTTAGTGTATGTATGACATACATAAAGGAGTGTTTGTTTAACCACAACATATTTAATCAGGGATCATTAAGTGTATTTGTGACATGAGGTCTATGGCAAACAGCCCCGGTGGCGCAGTAGTTAAGCTATCAGACTCATGGCTGGTAGGTACTGGGATCAAATCTCAGTCAAGGCATGCGATTTTTAATCTCAGTATTTGTAACATAAGTGTAACTTATCAATTTGTAGCTGTATGTTCTTGTAACTGTATGTTCTTGTAGTTATATGTTCTTGTAGTTGTATGTACTTATAGCTGTATGTTCTTGTAGTTGTATGTTCTTGTAGCTGTATGTTCTTGTAGTTTATGTTCTTGTAGTTGTATATTCTTGTAGTTATAGGTACTTGTAGCTGTATGTTCTTGTAACTGTAAGTTCTTGTAGTTGTATGTACTTGTAGCTGTATGTTCTTGTTGTCATATGTACTTGTAGCTGTATGTTCTTGTAGTTGTATGTTCTTGTAGTTATAGGTACTTGTAGCTGTATGTTCTTGTAACTATAAGTTCTTGTAGTTGTATGTACTTGTAGCTGTATGTTCTTGTTGTCATATGTACTTGTAGCTGTATGTTCTTGTAG
>JAULBS010024367.1:0-24761 GCA_032355785.1 Symmetromphalus regularis
TCCAATAGCCGATGATAAGATAAAAATCAATGTGCTCTAGAGGCGTCGTTAAATAAAACAAACTTTACTTTTACATTCAAACTATTACATATCTATATGATAAGAACGTTGTTTCCACAAACTGAACCGATAGTTGACGTGTTTCTGTTTATGGAGTCAGTTAGGAAATGGCGTGCTTGTATCAGTAATTTTACTGAACTGCCATAAGAAGGACTGCAGTATTTGTGAGAGGAGGTGGTGTTCCCGTTTAAAGCATGGTGATCGAGGATGAAGAAGACTGAATAGCCGATATTAATATCTTAATTTCTTTGTTCAAAATATTTGTAATGTTTAACATTATGTTTAAGAATTGTAAAAAAAAAACTTACTTTGGATATCCAACTGTTGATGTAGAAATCCTGTACATGGCTGACTCATCTGGTGGCGGTGTGCAGATATTTTGTCGGTTGGGTGTTTGTGGGTAATTCGGGAAAGGAAACTTGTTCTCATAGAAGTCCTGGTAAAAGTTGTCAAACTGAAAGTTTGGCAGAGACATTCCAAGCCCGAATGGGAACGGTGTCTGTCTTTTTGTCCGCTTTTCTCCTCCGGTAACGGACAAATAGACCATGAAGCAAAGTAAGAGCACAGTAAGTTCGGCGATCTGGAATAGAACAATTGTTAAAGACACAGATCTCACTTATATTATATATATATATATATATATATATTATACGCTTATATATTATACGCTTATAACTTATATATTATACTTATATATTATAACATATATTACATGTGTATAGACATAATTATATAATACGCTGAATATTTTTTTTTTTCTGGGTTTTTTTTCTGTTAAATTAACTGAATTAGTTTCAAAACATCAGAATAAAAGGCAATTCCCTTTGTTTCGAGGAGCATACCTTAACTTTAGTGTTCCTTAACTTATAATATTATTGAATACATCATATTATTAATATCTTTTCATAAATATTTAAAATATTTATGTTTGAAAATGTTATATTTAGGATATAAACATCCTCTGATTTCATTTTAGAGGTAGGTTATCGTGGATTTGAAATCCCTAAATGACATTTAAAACCGAACGCGTTATATTAAATGTTTTATTTAAATTATAAATGCATAATATTAATATTAAAAAATATATAATATATACAAATGTAAATTTGGAGAAATTTTTTAACAACTACTTGTTTCATTGATATGTTCTATTTATGTAGCTTTAATAGAAAATAAATTGTACAATTGAGAAATATTTATAATATAGATGCACAATGTTTAATATAATTGTCTAAAATATATATGTAAAAAAATAGCATTACCTTCATTTTAGATATGAATGATGATCAGTGTTGCAGTACCTTCAAAAGTGAATTCACCTTTAACTATAAGTTCATAAAATCTTCCCTTTTAAACAAAACATTTGTATTGTTTATTCCGAGCATTGTTTTTCAAAATACTTAATGGCGAGAACTTTTTTAAATAAAAATATCCGGGATTATGATTTTATTAGATTGTGTTCTTCCGCGATGACCAAATGGTACTTAAATTAAGATTATAAACTTTACTGGAATCAGAAGAGGATTTTCCGCACCAGGGTGCGTCATCTGTGTCGCACTTCAGTGGTCAAACTGATGATATCGTTTGTCTGTACGACCGTTAGATTAATACTCGCACATTAACATTTAAATATTGTGTGGGACAGTTGTGAGTGAAACTGCCGTTTTGCCGACTCATCATGGACCAGTCTGGAACTCACTAACTCACTCGGCTTTCTTTGTGTTTTATTGTGTGGGTTTAGAACCATATAGCCTGTGAAGGGGTCAGTCATCGATTCGATCCTTCTCAGCAAACCCTTTTGCATTTTGGGCTATTTTCCGTTTAAACTAGTGGTCTACAACTGGTTCATCAAATGTCGTGGTATGCCCTGTCCTGTCTCTGGGAAAGAGCATATAAAAGACTTCTTGCTTCTTATCGGAAAGAATAGCCTATGTGGCTACATCGAGTTTCCTCTAAAATAAATATGTCAGAATGACCATATGATTGGCGTCTAATAGCCGATGATAAGAGAAAACTCAATGTTCTTTCGAGACGTCGTTAAATAAAACAAACTTTATTTTGGAACATATCATTATCAGGGTTGGATGCAGAATGTAGTTAAAACTAATTTATAATGGGAACAAATAGTGGCCGAAGGGGTCCTAATCTCATTAAATACCCTTGAATCCAACAATCCATTATTAATAATCCCTTGTTAAAGACAGATATTTCAACAGACAGTCAAATACTAGTATACAGACAGATCACCACATAGACATTAGACAGAGAAACTAGCATTTGACAGATCTATGGATTGTTATATTATACAGACCAAACATAATTATAGACACACTGACAGACGGAAGCACATATGGATCGATATTTTTATACAGATACACATAGGTATGTGACAGAAGGATGGACGAATATTTAAACAGACAAAATGTAAATATACTGCTTTTTAACAACAGCACTAGAACACAACTATTAATTATCTGCTAATGGATGTCAAATATTTGGGAAAATATTGATACGTAGTCAAGTGTGAGCTAGCCTCCGACTGCTTTTGAACCACGGTCTTCAGCTTGAAGGTCGGATGGACTACTGAGGCTCACTAAACATGCAGCTAGTCATACATTAGAAGAATTGTAAAGGAAATCGTGTTTTCTCCAAACCGGACTACAACCCATACACAACACTTCATTTCATATTTGGAAGCAAAATACTTTTCAGTTTTTTTGTTTTTGGTTTGTTTAACGACACCACCAGAGCACCTTGATTTGTTAATCATCGGCTATTGGATGTCAGATATTCGGTAATTCGAGTGTGAGCCTGCCTACAATGGGTTTTGAACCACTGTCTTCAGCTTGAGAGTCTGATGTCCTACCGCTGGACCACAGGCTCACAATCCTTTTTAGATCCTCAGTGCCCATGAATGGCGAGTCCGAATATCCATTTAATCCTATAATTCAACCTCACAAGCTTACTGTGAGATTTGCAAATCAATGTACACTCATGCGTATACTATAGTTATCGGGGAAGCCTGCATAAGCAATGGATGCATGTATAGTCTCAACAAACACAGTACAGTTGGTATTTTGTGAGGTTTTCTCATTGTTTGACACATATATGACTGAACATATTTTAAATAATTTAATTTGATGTATATGAACAATGAATCAATGTTTTATCCGATTACCAGTGTTCTAATTAGTTATTGTTTTGCTTAACATTTTTGTTAGGAATTTATTTCAGAATATGTTGATATTCATATGAATAAAATTATACATTTGTATGTCTTGACGAACGTGAATGAATGGAGGTACACACAATAACGAGTTTCTGCAGATTAAATATCTTTAAAACACTATTTATATTTGTAGAGAATGCAGTTTTTGAACAAGACAAGATTTTATTTACTCTCGAGCCGTTGCTCAACGGAGTAGAAGGAATATATACATAAACAAATTGTAATATACACATGACAACATGGTTGACAATAAATATATTAATAACAATACAAATAAACTAGAATATAAATCAATACATACATCCTTACTTATTCATATTTCTCCAGTGACATATGGATGTGTATACTTGTAAGGTCAATACTTTAATAATTACTTTTATAAAATATGCCAATTTCGTTAGTGTACTAATTCATTTATTTTTCCATCAGTTCTATAAATGTATAGACATTCATGCTATTACGAAAAACAAGATGACATTTGATCACTATCCTCTCGAGATTTAGGCAGCACGCAGTCTTCATAGTTTCACATCCCCAAGTCAGGTCATTGGTATCCACACCTTTATTTAAATAAACGTCTGGGGGTCATTATAACGTGATGACCCACAGAGTGATAATCCAAGCAATCATTGACCGACGCCAAGTAGAAATGCCAGAAATGTATAATGAACGAAGACACGCGGTGGTCGTGTGGCTTTAATGATGGAGAGAAATCTAAATAGTGCACACCGCCAAGGTGATACTGTGTGTCCATCACTTTACATATAATATTATTATTTTATTTCTATAAATAAATAAAACTGGAAGAACAAAAATTAAAATATAAAAGTGCTTAGTGGTATGTTTGTAGAAAATATTTAAATTTTGTTTTATTTAACGACGATTCTAGAGCACATTAATTTTAACCTTATCATTGGCTATTGGACGTCGATAATATGCCGCCACATAAGCAAAAAGGGGTCCTTTATATGCACTGTCCTACAGACAGGAGGGTACATACCACGACCTTTGGTAAACCAGTTGTGGACTACTGGTTGGAACGGAAAATAACCCAATACAATATAGATTGAAACTGCAATCAAATCGGCTAAACAGTCATCTCTTATATGACAAACTATTATTGCTGGATTTTCTTGCTAATCAACTGTCCTGTTGTCTGTCGAGAGGTATGCTTGACTGAATCTCAGCTATGTTCAGAAAATTCGTAATTTTCAAAGCATATACATGCACATATATACATATACCGATATTGAGATTAAAAATCCCATGCCTCGACTGAGATTTGATCTCAGTACCTATCAGCCTCTAGTCCGATATCTTAACCACTAAGTTAGATGTTTAATAAGGTATATCTTATTTACAAAAATTCTGATGAAAGGTATCTTGATTTCATTAATTTCTCTTACAGTAAATCATCATCTTAACAAAAATCTCTCAACAACGATTTAAAAAGTTTTACGTAGATAATTATATACTTTTCAGAACATTCTCGTATCCCTGTCAACACTTAAAAAAGTGTAATTGTCTTGTTTACAAAACTATAAACGACATTAAATATTTTTAACAGGACTTTCTCACAGGGTACAATTTCAGTATATTCTCGTGAAAAATATTTTCTCATCTTTATAACTTTCTTAGAAAGTAGCTCGCCTTTTTGTTTTCACTTGAACTTATTTTAAGAAGTTTCTTATAATGTACATCTTCCTTTAAAAAGATTTCACTTGGTGTACTTTAATATTAGAACTTTACACAATGCAATCCATACTGTAACATATTCTTGTGTTGCACGCTATAATTGTAAGAAATTTCTCAATATTATTTCATATTTAAACATTTCTTTTGTACATCTTATTGTTAGAATTTTCTGATAATATACATATTTTTCAAAATGTTATCATCATGTAGTTCATACTGTTAGATATTCATCTTGTATACCAGTATGTTTGAAAATTTACTCAGAATAATTGTTTGATCTTGATGATATACATTGTAGTCGCTGTAATTTTCCAGAAAGTACTTGTTATTTTCAGAACTGTATCATGATGCACATTATTTCAGAATTTTCTGATGTGGTACGTTATTTTCAGAAATTTCTCATGATGTACATGTTTTAGTACCATCCCATAATGTATATATTATTTTCAGAACATTCTCGAGGTACTTGTTATTTTCTAAACTATATCGTTAGATACATATTGTTTTCATAATTATATCACGATGTACAAGCTATGTTCATAACATCATTGTGATGTACGTTATTTTCATAATTTTCTCATGGTGTACATGTTTTAGAACTATCCCATGATGTATATGTTATTTTCAGAACATTCTCAAAAGGTACTGTTATTTTCAGAATTTTCTCATGATGTACATCTTCTTCATAACAAGTCGAATCTTGTCACCAATCCGTCCTATCTCTGAGTGCTCGATAGAACCTTCGTTGACCGCTTCTCTCAGCATCGCCTTGTACTCCTTATTGCCTATCGAAAGCTCGCTGAAAATACAATACAAATTAGTGTTTTATTAAATCATTATTATAGACTTAAACTATATATAACTTCGTGGCTATCTTGAAGGTATTTCATGAGTATTTGCCTCCACGGTTTTGCCAAAATGTATCTCTGATTAAAACTTTGTAAAGAGAGACACAGATGGATGCAAAAAGATGGTAGAGGGAGTAGAGATATTTTAAACATGTTTAATATTGGAGTGGGGAGTCAACGTTAGATATGGTCAAATTATAATAAGCAAAAAAAAACGTTGACTGTACCCTGTGAGAAAGTCCTGTTAAAAATATTTAATGTCGTTTATAGTTTGTAGTTTTGTAAACAAGACAATTACACTAAAGGATAAGTATAGTCATATTCGTGTCTGTTTGAACGTTTAACATATTGTGCTAAATTATTGGAAGGACATACTTGAAATCTACTTCTCCACTGCTGTCCTTGTCCATGCCCTCAATGAGTCGTCCAAGAGCTGTATCAGGAAGAGGAATGTTCACTTTCTACAAAGAATATGTAAAAGAGTTTCTTCTACAGTAAACAGATTGAAACAAAATGCTAAATAAATGTGACTTGTAAAACTGACCACCAATACTATACTTGCTCATATCGTCTATGTTAGCTACCTTAGTTCCTATTGCCAATAACCTCCATCAAAAATCAACAGAAAACATGTTCACCCATAGTTTACTTAGTTCTATATATAATGGTATCACATTTTAAAACAACTCTACACAACTGGGTTTTTTTTTTTTTTTAAATTCAATGTTTCTTATTTATTAATACATTTAAAAACATCACTAAAACAAAATCATCATTATCTTAATATGGATTATCAAATCGTGACGTAGATATCGTATCATTCCCCTTACTGTATCATTACATAACTAATTCATGTTTATATCAAATTAATTTCAGGCATTTTGTCATAGTTTTGCAAATTAATTTCAAGCATTAACTACATAGACTACAATGCCATACTTGCAGTTTGAATTTGTCCTTGATGAGAACTGCACTAAAACAATAGAGCCTCACAAAGTACACTAAACAGACTTAGGGAGTCGGAAGGGGACACTAACGGATAAGCTACAAACTTTATGTCAGATTTTCGTTACAATGGTAAACAAAGTGTTTTTTATAAAAGGCTCAGAAGTGGGGGGCATGTGTTCCCCAGCCACCCCCCCCCAAACTTCGGTTCCTACGGGCCTGCTAAAACTTCTTACTTGTAGACCAAGTTTGAATTCATCCTTGGTGATAGTTCCACTCTGATCAGTGTCCATAATCTTGAAGACATCAAGGACACGGAAGTTCTGCTGCCGTGCATACTCCATGAGGACAATAATGGGATTCTCCGACATCAGGTCCTCGATCGTTTTCTCTCCTTCCTTGTCAAGGTCGTCTT
Organism: Symmetromphalus regularis; assembly: GCA_032355785.1. Lineage (NCBI taxonomy): Eukaryota > Metazoa > Mollusca > Gastropoda > Neomphalida > Neomphalidae > Symmetromphalus > Symmetromphalus regularis. The sequence continues at coordinate 7,193 of JAULBS010024367.1, forward strand.
GTACCGTCGCCATTGACATGACGTCACGGAGGACCTGACCGTATATGACCTTGAGTCGCCGTTTCTCTTGTAGAGTGGATAGCAGGGATTTGAATTCTTCCGTTACGGTCTGTGTCTGGAAGGAAAAGAAAGAAAATCGACACATTATTTTAATCAGAGGATATTAGATGTCAAACATATCTTTATGGTCTATAGAAATTCGCCGCCACCAAATGGGATACTATTTCCCATTAGCAAATAGTTATACGTGAGACCATCCAAAAGGAGACTTTGCTGGTGAACTTAATTTAAAGTTTAAAATAATGTGTTTCTATATGAAATAGGGAAATACTTGAAGATAACTTTTATAAGAACGTGTTTTTTTCTGTATATGCTGCCTTCAAATAAAATGCTATTTTATTATTTTCTCATGCCACTCAAAGGCTTACTTACACATCAATCTTGGGGGGATAGGTGACACATCCCCGACTTTTTGGACCGGGATGCCTATATAATTATTCCACACTTTTTAATTTTAAACATTGTAATAAAATGCCTAAATAATAATCTTTTCCAGTATTTCTCTTTATGATATCAATTTAACACTTAGCCAAATATATCTATATACACAGCGTTTCTATTCAGGGACGTCAATCCTTGACGATGGGTGACACGCCTCCCCTCGCTTTTTGGACATGAGAGATGCTCCGTCCCCCCCCCCTCTTCCTGGATGCGATTGTCACCCTTGTCTTACTACCCTCTTTTCTTTTCCAAGTGTATGTTATCTAATTACTGTTAACATACTCACTCTGAGGTCGACTTCAGTGAGGGCAATGTTGTCGTACTTGTCAATCACTTTGAGAAGAGTCAAAGCGCCAGAAGGATACAGTGGGTTAAGCGGCAACTAAAAACATATGTGTTTTTTTAATTACAATAAACATTTACTTAGCCAGTATAATACCTTTACCTCAAATACACGACCTATAATAGTACTTGTATAATGCGGTTCTATGAATATTTTGACAAAAAGTTAAATTTGAAATCGAAACCAAGACAGTACAACTGATGTTTTATTAGACTACAATCTAACCTAAAAACAGCTAGCTATATCACACTATTATGAAAGGAACATCCACTAAAACTTTGTTTGCGACTGTGATTGAAGGGAAGTAACCTACCATACTTCTGCACTGTTTCTATTGGAAGTAGTTATGTTTTGTATTACTTCCCTTCGATTGTTGATCATGCTGGTGTTGACATTTATAAAAGTCAATTAGATCCAGAAGGAAAAATGCTCCAAATCATATACATTTTCAACCGAGCAGTTACTTATTTTATTTTGCCTGTTAATGTTTATTCAGGCTTTCCCATAAGTGTTTAAAACTCTCCTCCAGTGTTAGACAGAACTCTCTATCGAAGTCAGATGTATCCAATAGGCGTGCTTGAACAGTTTTCTTATATAAGCATGTTAAACATTGTCACAACTACAAGAATGAAAGTCGTTTTTCAATATTCTTATGATGTAAATATATGAATATTTCTGTGTGAGTTTGTCTTTGTGTATATATCTCTGTGTGTGTGTGATCATTGTTTTTGTTTAAATAAGCAGACGAACCTTGAGCACTTTGAGAGTTGTGTTGTCAATGATACCCTTCAGAAGTTGCGACAGACTGACTTCGTTCACTCTGTTACAAGTCAGATCTAGATGCAGCAGACTGCTATTTTTCTGTAGAGCTGCTCCCAGTGCTGCACATCCCCTCACGTGGAATCCATTCCAACCTAGATGTAGCTTCTCCAGGAACTGGTTCTCCTGTTTAAACGAAAACACCATAATTTGCTTCCTACTGAAAACAGGGGACATAAGATGTTTTAGAAATCTTTCAGTATTAGATAGCAAAACTGCGTCCGTCCTGGGAGAATGAGGAAGACCCACACGTTTTGGACAAGGAGATGCCTATATAATTATCCCTCCACATTTTAATTCGAAAAATTAAAATTCCTAAATAATCATCTTTTCCAGTATTTCTCTTTATGATATCAACGTGAAACCGAAGTACAAATATACCGAAGTACACATGGGAGGGGTCTATGCAGGAGCGTCAATCCTTAGGGGATGGGAGATACATCGCCACGTTTTGAACAAAGATGACGCTCTGTCCTCCCCCACCCCCACTTCCAGGAAAAGATTGTCACCCTTGGTCTTAGAAATTAGTATGTAAATAGAAATAGTATTTTATCTTAATTTTGCTTCTCTTTGTTTAAAATATAAAACATTGATTATGATGACGTGTTCTGCATTTAATTTGTTATAAAATAAAAAGGACAGTTTTTATTGATTGGTTGTGGAGAACAAGCGTTTCTCACCTCTATGCTTTTCCCAATAGCCATGGCTCCTGCAAGTCGCAGGTGGTTCCAGCTGAGATCCAAGGATTGCAAAAAGTCATTTCTAGCTGTAGTAAAACAAGAAATCTCAGATATGAAGTACCAAATACATAATAATACATATTCAAAACATCGCTATAAAGTTTTAATTAAATAAATATCGTTCATTAGATTGAATCTCACGAAAATCAGTGAACATGTATAAATAGTTTGAATTGGACATACTGTCGGAGATTGTTTTATTTAACAGGGTGAAACAGGTTTATATCAAATACTTGTTTAACAACACCCTATTGCACTGTTTATTTGTATAACAAGAATAGAAACCCGTTGTTGCCATAATTATATTGTCTACTCTTGTTGCAACTAGATGTATTTCATAAGCATCTTTCTAGAGGCTAGACAGCACATACCTAACTAAATATACCAATTGTGGACCACAGTAAGTGACGGGAAAAGTCCATTGTTGTCATTGAGAGGGATAGATCTAAATACCCAATATGCCTGAGCCGCTTCAGAGTGTACAGTATAGAAAATAATTTACCTATTCCAACAGCTAGTATCTCCCCGCCCCTTTCTCTGAAGTCATTGTGACTTAGATTCAAATCCCGTAATCCGTGGTTTTCCTAAAAACAATAACAAACTGACATCACTCTCATGATGATGAGCAGGACGAGGACAATGACGACGACGATATTGACGCGTATGAGAACGACGATGATGATGATGATGACGATTATGATGACGATGATGATAATGAAGATGATAATGGTATTTTGCTTCACGAAAGGAGGCAAGCCGCAAGCAGATGCACAGTCAGGTAGTCACGCAGTCACGCAGACGGTCAAGCCGGTATGCAGGCATATATACTCACCTCCATCAGATCACGAAAGAATACTGCGTCATCGTCGACAAACCCGTTTCCTGGAGGAATACACAAGATATCAACAAACGCGTGAGCATTTTCGTATTTCAAATACATGGGTTATATCTTTATAACAATACATGTTAAAGATGAGTTTAGAAAAAGAACTATTTGTAACGAAATTGCTATGATTGACTGAAATCATATTTGCAGAAATCACTATTGGCCGCAAAATGTAATCCATTGAAAAAGCTGTGTCACGGATATGTTAGGTAGAAACTTGTCAAGTCAGTGACAAAATTAAAAGTATTAATAAACATTAATTTTAAGGTCTTACCAGACAAGTTGAGTTTCTTGACATGAACATTATCCATGAGAACTCGGCACAGTTCTTTCGCACCCACAGAGCCAGCAGCATTGTTTGTAATGTTCTATGAATTACACATAATAATTATTATATTAAACATTTGGGGCAACATTTTTAATATGTTTAAGCCCTTTTTATTATTACCTCGCTAGGGATTTTATTCTTTTGTATACCAATATACTTCTTTATACGAGACAAAATTAAACAACTTTGCAGCTACATCTACTTGTACTTTGATATAGTAGAAATATAAAAGAAGCACTCTGTTTCAATTGTCTTGTGAGCTAGATAAAATATATTTAGTAACATTATGTCTAAAATCATTATGTATGTGATACATTTAGTAATGAGATACATTCAAAGCAGACGTGACAGTTGTTTCCCTTAATATATGCACAACCAAAAAAGAAAGTATGCATGTTGAAATATAGATTTATTTTTAATATCCCATTTCACCATAACCAATGGCAGCAAACACGTGCACAACTTCACACACAGATATATTACTCCTCCTAAATGGTGTGGTTATCTAATTCCAGTATGTCTGCCATGAATGTCGTCTGGTTTAAGAAATAAATAATTATTCATTACATGGATAATTTCGTTTTGGTTGAATATAGAATAAATATAAAATAAGTTTTATATAAAAGTTCCAACCAATTCTAGAATTTCAGGTTTCTGTGGCATTATTTCCGCAATCATGGTTACTCCTCTCTCGCCTAGATCGTTAGCATCAAGCGTCAAACTCTCCACTTTAGCATTATTCTGTTTAAAATAGTTCAAACATAATCATATCTCTCATATATACTTATACAATAATGACATTCTTCTGTTTAAAATAGTTCAAACAGAATAATATCTCTCATATACTTATGCAATAATGACGTTCTTCTGTTTAAAATAGTTCAAATATATCTCTCATATACTTTATATAATATTTTTATATAACTAAAAATTAAAGTTAACTTTTGTGATATATAATAAGCATACAAGCACTCTACTAAATGTATGAAACTTTGATACACGTTATAAGATGAAAATGATATTGATAGCTGACTTGCAAACCACCATTGCTTTGTTATACTTCATTATACAAAGATTCATGTTCTATTCGAATATCTAAGCAAAGCCAAAGTTTTAAAACCAGTTATGTATGTCCTGATATATATACATGTATATATTTTGAACAGTAAGTTCTTTGGAAGCATTCTGAAATCTTGCTACTAATAATAATTATATTTATCAATAGAAATTAAATTAAAATAATGAAAAAGGGTTTATTATTATTATTATTATTATTTATTATTATTATTATTGTTGTTGTTGTTGTTGTTGTATTTGAAAGTGTTTAAACATGTTCCTACCATCAATGCCACAGCACAGGCCTTGGTATCGTTTCTGGAGAGACGCTGATTGAGAAATCTCACTTTGTTTGTAATCAAACTCTTGCAGAAGTTTTTGTTGACGTTCACGTCCAGATGCCTGCACGCGCAAACATACGCCTCCTGGGAGTAATCCGTGTAACCACTCGAGCTGCTGTTATCATCATCGGAATCTGTGGCAAAATAATAAATTATCATTATTAAACATCAATCTCTCTGATTGGGTCGCTCTCCTCTCCACCAATACTGTCCTACACATTTTTTCTGAAGTGACATATTGTTATAACATTTGTTATACGTTACATGCATATGGTTATGAGTATCATCAGCAAAGCCTAAAATTGCCCTCGGCTATTGACAATGCCGTGGAGATTGCCGCGTTGCATTTTATTCTTGGCGGCACTTTTTTTGCCGTGGACTAAAAAAAATTAAGGTGTATTTTTTTTATTATTATTAAAAGTAAAATATATTTTACGCAAAAATTGCCGTGGAAAATGCCATGGACACTACTTCTCAACATCATTTATTTTGCCGTGGACATTTTCTTAATTTCAGGGTTGCATCAGCGGGACAGGATTTGATACACTTTGCGAATACTCAGCGTTATTATCGTTCTGATGGTGCATAAGTGCATACATTAATGACTTCATTTAAGCGTATAAATGTCGTTCAGATTTCATATTAAACTCTTTCTTGAATTCAAGTGAGAGATAATCATTTTTTTCTGCACAGAACATTACCGTCAAAGTTGAATTCATCAGCATCAAATATTTCCGAGAGTCGGGTTCGCCTTATGGTCTGTTTTTTCTCGGGCGTTTCCGTGTCTTCCTCTTTCAAAGTGGCTTCTTTGATGTTGGTTCGGTCTCGCTTTATGGTGATTGGTCGTTTCGGATTGGTGGCCAAACGATACTGGGTTGTTAGTGTTTTCGTATTTTCCGGTAGACGAGTGACTCGAAGACTACTCATCTGTTGAAAAATACATATCGCCAACAACATAGTTTTGTTACAGTTGTTTTTATTGAAAATTATATGGTATATTTTTGTTACATTTGTACTTCTGTACGAGATCATCACGTAGTAAGCAATATTATGTTTTAAAACCTTTGGGTTTTTTGTTTTAAAAAATCTATCACAAACAAAATAATTATTTTTGTAAATAAAACAAAAACATATAAAATAAAATTAAGTATGATTACACTCAGATACAGAGGATCTGGGTTTTCGTTCGACACTCCCACATCGAATGCTGTACAAGTTATACCTTGAAAACAAAATGGAGTAAATGTATTATATTATTCAAGTTGTGTTTCAGGAATATTGCTGAGGGAAGGCGTATCATTGTATTATTATTTTATTTGTTTTATTATTTTTTTTTTGTTTGGTTGTTGATGTTGCTATTATATCTATATGTGTTAAAAAACGTTTCGCCTAATGTGTGTTCACTATTTCGTATTAAAATGTTTTTGAACTATAACAATAAGACGACTAGAAAAGGATGTTCAATTAAGGAATATTATTAAAAGTAATAGTCTAGAGGGTGTGCGAATGTATTGTGTATTTTATTTGTATAAAACCATGAAACGTGACACACAAATAACTACTGATCAAAAAGAATATTTTTTAAATCAGATACATTCACAATATAGGCTTAATTTGTGACGTCCTTCGTGAACATTTTCTAAAATATAGATTTCCTCAAATGAGAGAATAGGTAAAAGAACCATAAATAATATTTTATAATAATTAATTTCACCTGATATGACATCAGATTCTCAAGATGAAGGCCGTGGTTCAAAATTCGTTGTAGGCTGGCTAACAATCGACTACATTTCCAAGTGTTTGACATCCAACAGTCAATACTTAATAAATCAATGTGCTCTAGTGGTGTTGTTAAACATAACAATGAAAATATGTTTCACCTCTCCTATAATGTTAAATGTCAAAAAAGGTGTTAATTGCATATTGTATATAATACAGTATTTAGTAACTATTTAATATGTTTAAATGTTGCTCAGAAAATATACTAACCGTGTGAACAGTTGGGAATAATCCACTAGGAATAGATGAACATAAATATTTTATTCCATTACGCTGGTAAAATTCGTCAGGTATATCATTTTAGACACAGCTTGAAAACAACATGGCACAATGTGCGTTCATTTCGTGCTTGTGGAAACAAACCGACTTTGGTACATCAATGAGATCAGTTAGTAAGACGAATTAAGATAATAAACATAAGAAGCCAATGTGTATACTCAACAAAATAAGATACGACACATAGGTTTATAACTGTAACATTGGGTGAGTGTGGGTAGATAACCGGTCCAAAACATAAAACGTTCAGAAAGCATAAAAAAGAGGGAATTTTTTTTTATTTAAAGTTGGGAAATTAAGGAATATTTTGTTTTCAAAAAGACTCATTTTACATTGATTGCCATTTATGATACCTCTCAGTTTTTATGTTGTCATGGTATTCATGTAAATAACGTAAGAAAAAATAGAATTTAAATAGTTTTGTATGTTGTGTGTATTGCAGACAATGCTAAAAAGGCAGGTTTGTGTGGTTGTGATACTTACCATTCATTTTAAAACTACGACATTCATGTATGTCATTCCTGCATTCGTCGAGTATAACATGTAACTACTTTATACGAAATCACTGGTCCGGTTATAAGCCTATTTTCTGGCAAATATTCTTAATGCGTTTAGGTTAAAACTCAATCCCAGTTTTGTCCATATGTTTGATAAAACACACGTTTGTATTACAGGATAGTAAGAAACATGTTAGTCTACTATTGTGTGCGTTCATGCGCACGTGCCTTTATTTGTACGTGTGTGCGTATTGACTTGTGTTCGTGTATGTAGGGTTTGAATACATATATAAAATAGTATTAATGATATGGATTCACAAATTATCTGATGCTGCTGTTGGGTATGGCGGAATGTAATTATAGAACTTCCGCCTTAGGTGCTGTGAGTTGACGAATCGATCCCTTCTAGTGGACATTTTGGTTTATTTCTTCTTGTAGTCAGTGGCCCATAACTAGAGTAGCAGAGGTTATAGTATTTGCTGTCTTGTTGATAAAAAAGTATATATAAAAGGTTCCTTGTTTCTTTTGTTTAACGACACCACTAGAGCACATTGAATTATGAATCATCGGCTATTGGGTGTCTAATATCGACACTTTTAAGTGTGAGCCAGTCACTGGCGGGTTTTGAACCACAGTCGTGTGTTTGAGAGTTAGATGGCTTACCATTGGACCATTGAGGCTCATAAAAGGTTCCTTGCTACTGATCGGAAAGAGTAGATTATGTGGGCCTGGAGGGTTTCTTCTGTTAACTTTGAATCGCAGATCAAATAATGTGCCAGAGTGTCGTTAAACAAACTTTGTTTTTTTTCTTTAGGTTCATTGTATGAACTTCATGTTTATACTGTTGCTGGGTTCGGCCATCATGTATTATCCTGGTCACTCTAGCATAGCTTGTTAAAGCCTGTAGTTTTCTTTCTATTTTGTAATGTTTCATTGGTTTAGACTAATATCATTGTCTGTGTGCGTTGTAGTTTGTAAACCTGACCTCCGGTAGACCTAGACGTGATAACTCTTTCAGTCACGCCACCTTGCTTCTAATCCTTTCCATTAAGTTAAAGTCCAGTTGCTGTTTTGTTAATCAAGTAAATAAGAATACAAATGTGTTCGAGCGTAAGTAGTGGTGACAGGAGATGGTGAAGTATAAAGTTCATATGAGGTGAAGTGGGTCGAACAACCGGCCACTGTGGCGTAGTGGTTAAGCTATCGGACTCGAGGCTGGTAGGTACTGGGATCGAATCTCAGTCGAGGCATAGGATTTTTAATCTCAGTATCGGTTCCAACCTAGAGTCACTGCTTCGCAAAGCTCAGTGGGTAGGTGTATACCATTTACACCGACCAGTGGTCCACAATTGGTTTATCAAAGGTCGTGGTATGTGGTATCCTATCTGTGGGATAGTCCATGTAAAAGATCCCTCGCTGCTTATCAATAAGAGTAGCCACATTAGAGAGTCTGCAGCGGGTTTCGTCTCTTCTAATAACACTAACATCTCTCCTGGACAGACAGCACAGGAAGTTCAGTTGTGTGCCAAGGACAGCGTGATTGAACCTTAATTGGATGTAAGTACGAAAATAAATACAACCCACCAACCAGTGGGTCGAGCGACCCCGGTAGTGTATTGGTTATGCTATCGGACTTGCGGCTGGTAGGAACTGGGATCAAATCTCAGTCACGACAAGTTTCATGTGAGTACACCGCAAGGCCCAGTGGGTAATTGTACCTAACGTACACTGAGACCAGAGCTGGTTTATCAAAGGTCGTTGCTTGTGCAATCCTGTATGTTGGATAGTTCATATAAAATATTTCTTGCTGCTTATCGATAGCGTGCTTGAACCTTAATTAGATTTAACCAGCTTAATAAGTAGAACAAAATAACGAGTACCTGTGGCAGGATATGGTGTAGTATAAAGTTCAATGGGTCGTCGAATCAATCCCTTCCAGTACAAACACCTGGGTGTTTCTCGTTCCACCCAGTACAAGGAAGAAATCTACTAAAACCAGTTTACTATCATAACTATACTTATTCAGCTGACAGCTTATAAATGTATTAAACGTGTAGCAACCAGGGTCCACAACTGGTTTATTAAAGGCCGTGATATGTTCTTTCCTATGTGTGGGACAGTGCATATAAAAGACCCCTTGCTGCACATTGTTTTTTAGCGGTTATTAGGTGTCCAAGATATGTTTTTTTCTGACTCATGGCCATTAGAGATAACCCGCTGCCACTTAGGCTACTTTTTTCGATTAGCACCAAGGGACAGCACATACCATGGCCTTTGACAAACCAGTTGTGGACCACTGGTCGGTATATGTGGCTTACACCTACCCATTGAGGTAGGTACATAAAACGTGATAGTGCGTGTAATCCAGGATGTGTGAAAGTGCAAATAGTGATTTCAGAGTAGGTTTTGTGTCTTCTTCTTCTTCTACTACTCCTTCTTCGCCTCCTCTTTTTCTTCTTCTTCTTTTTTCTGTTTAGACAATATGTAGTAAATACATGCGCGTCTGTACATATGCTTGTATTACAATAATTATATATTTTTTTTATTTTATTTCCTAAAATATATTTTTTTAAATTCTAACTCCTATCCGTCTTTCTCTCTTTCTCCCTCTCTCTCCCTCTTTTTTTGTTGTTTTCTTTCTTTCTGTTCCAGAAGTAATTAAATGCTAATATAGTTATGTACAAGTATATTTATTATGTTTTGTATATCAATTTGTATAGTTAGGTAATGATTCAGGGCCCCATCCTTGACATTATCAAAAAATGCTTCTGGAACAATAAATGATTTTTTTTAAATTAAAATATTTTTAAAATGTAGTAAGTAGCACGTGTATGCAAGACACATAACTATCAATTAACACATCTGAAATTGTGATTTTTAGTTTTCCTTTTTCATGAATATGAGTTATTCATGAATCGAAACAAACCTAGTTATTGACATAAACAATATAAACAAATTAAAATAGGTTAAATATGTTTAATGACGAAAAAGAAACATTTCAATAAATATAAAATTGGTTGCATCAGACTTACACTATCAACCATTTACATTAAAACATCTACACAGTGTTATAAATGATTTGGGAAACAAAAAGGAAGACCTATAAGAGAGATGGTGACACTTTAAGATAAATTGTTGCTTAAAACAGGTGATTCTTTGGTTAGTTTGAGATTTCTTATCCACTTGTAATATCAACTCAGACGTAGACCGTTCGCCTAAAGTTAGGGGGGGGGGGGTGTCTTCGGACTGATCCTCTTCGTCCAGACCAATAGGCTATTTCTTTTTTCCAGTCAGTGGTTTCATCTGAAGACATGGAGCCCCAACTACCGTGGGGTTGATATTTAGTAGCTGTTATTAATCAATGAGCTTTTCGTGGAAATTTCCGTTAAATGTTTAGTAGGTATTCATTTCATCCAATTCAACCTAGCTGAAGCGAGGCGTACATCAATTAATTATTTGACTGCTGGAAGTTCCAGGGCCGAAGGTTGAACTTATCTTAGTAGATCATATATGTATCACGAATATCATGACATCTAAAACCCATTATCAAACAATCCTTCATTTTCAACCTGGTTATAGCCTATACCTGCTACAGCAAACAATCCTTCATTTTCAACCTGGTTATAGCCTATATCTGCTACATCAAACTGCACATTTCACAATCAAAAGGAAAAGTAAAACAAGATCACCTAAGAACCTACAAAAAGGTTAATAAAAACCAATACTCAGAGCACAGGATCTCCAAAACATAGACATTCAGAATAATAAATTAAAACAATATGACAAAAGTTCTATTTAAACAATACATAAAGTGTGTGAAAAAAAAAGTAAAACATGCAATATCTGCAAAATTGTTTTAAACAAAATTATATTAAGAAAATCAAGAATTAAGGCCAAGTGAAAAACAAATTATATTAGTATCCTTTTTATGCACTAGTCGTCATTGCCAGTTATAAATTACTGAATAAATTTGTTAAAATGAAATTGTTGTTACTCTCTTGTACCGAGTAGATGTTTAGTACTGTTATCAACATGCAAACCCTGCAATTAAGAAAATGTCCACGGCAAAATTATTGCTGTGGAGAAATAATGTCCACGGCAAAATTATTGCATTTTGTAAGGCAATTTTTGCGTCAATTATACTTTATTTTTAATAAGAAAAAACACACCTTGAAAAAAAATTACTCTGCGGGGAAAGAGTACCGTGAAAAATGAAAATCACCGCGGCAATCTCCAAGGCACTACCGATTGCCGCAGGCAATTTCAGGAATTAAACATGACTATTGATAGTAGTAGCAGACGTAAACGCAGAAGAGGAAACAGACGTGGTTGGTGTTTTCTTCTGTTTGCACGTCTGCTGAAACATAACCCAGACGCGTTTATTAGCGAGAAATGCCAAAAATAAAAATATACCCTGCGAACTTACGAGAATCGAGAACGTCACTGAAAACGCCATTACTTTCGTAAAGAGATAGAGATAGGCAAACACCCACGATAAACCTGTAGTTGCTGACAACTTCACGCAGGCTATCATGCTTATTTTGTGTTCGTTCGAACTACAAACAGATTCACGCCTGTGCAATTTCCACATCGTAACAATGAACAGAATAACGTTTGTTAAAACAACTATTCCAATGGGAATGCAAAAGGCAAATTTTCTAGCATTATCACGTTTCAGATAGCAAATATCTGAAACGTACCCAATATCGCCAAATATTACCATGTTAGCTGCAATAGTTCCCAGAACGATAATAGCTGAACAACCGTACGAGTAGAGAATTGACGTCAGGAAGACTTTTCTAACTTCCGGTACTAAAGTCATGGACTTCAAAGGGAAGCAAAGGGTGTAGAAAAGATAAATAATGATAGCGTTCATCCACCATACAGAAGCGAGCCAAAAGAAATGCACAGAGATCCCGATAGCAACGCATAACGTATAGAATGAAGTGTCCTCCAGCCCAAACTGAAATAAGGTTTGAGCTAAAAACAGGGTCACAATCAATCCCATATTTAAGACTCCGCCAGAAGTTCGGAGCTTTGGGAGGAAGCAGTATACAACGAAAGAAAGAATTAAAAATATCATAGATAGACAAGTGCATACTATAGATATAATGGTAATCGTAGATATTCTGGAATCTCCCGAACTGCGTCTAGAAACTGAGTCTATATAGCTTTGTGTGCATATCCGGATGGATCCATTGCTAAGAACGTCATAGTCACTACTTTTAACCGTTCGTTTGCTGGCTTTTATGGTTAGAATGAATGTTGGATAAGGGATAGATAGGTCATACGAAGGCAGAAAAACTTCGTTTTCTGTTAATATAACGTGAGGACATGTTAGCAAAGCGTTTATCTCAAAAATAGTTAACTTGTCTATAACGCCTTGATGGAGGTAAGGAATAAAATTTAGAGACACCAAAACCTTCTGATCTCTAAGTGATTCCATGCATTTTAGTATAGGGTTCTTAAAATTGTGTTCACAAGATGGGATAACGGCAACGTAGGATTTGTTGTATAACTTCTGAATATCATCTGCTGCATATTGTATAATAGCCTCCAATGCATCCTCAAACTCATCTCTAACTACCATGCGATCGGCAAAAAAGAACATGTTTAATTTCAACAGTATTTGGAGATCGCTTCCTTCGCAGTTTCTCAGATCAAGAATTTCAAGAGTTGTATTTGGACTTAGAGCGTTTTCAGGAATATGTATAAGCAGGGATTCAGATATCTCTGATAACATCTGTGTTACGTTTTCTTGTCCAAGAGGTTGTAGTGGAACGATATGCACCAGAAGACACAGTTTGTAGCCGTATATGTTGTTCATTTCGACTATACTGGAACACAGGTCATTGTGTAGCTTCTTTCCTTGGGGACATGCAACAGGTCTGCAGGTTTTCTGAAATGTATAAAGGTGGGTACAACAATACGTTGAAAATTTTAGTGTTAGACAGAAATGTATGTATAAGACTTTATTGTTGAGCTCCTAAATAAATATATATCAGAATGACCATATGAATGACGTCCAATAGCCGATGATAAGATGAAAAAAAGTAATGTGTTCTAAAGGCGTCGTTAAATAAAACAAACTTTTTTTAATTGTTGAACTCTTTTTTCTTAGAAATGTATTAAAGTTTGAAAGAGTGTTAATGTTATTAATAATTTTATTATTATTTATAAATTATTTATTAAAAAATGATAGATTTGTTTTAATAAATAATATACTATTAATTATTTAGTATTAATATTCATTTGACTCTTGATAGATAGCAGGTATATGAATATATATTTTTAATAAAGCATAATGTTATAAATTTAGTTTAAACTGTTTCAATAAAATTATAAAACAGCTATTGTAGAAAGCATGGGTATTGACTATTTTGAAGATCACTTAAAAATATAATTTCGATTTTTGATTAAATCAGATAAAGGGATAATAGGTTTGGTAAAGGTCTTCAAATTCAAGTAGGAGTTACCTAAACATGAGGTATAAACTTTGGTATCTTGGTTTTAGAAAGTGGGGTACAGACATGGAATCAAAATTTCTGAAAGGATGGGGATTCAAATGTGGTAGTAGATGGTTAATTTCCACGTATTTCCACACGGAAAATGTAAAAATATAATGAGTAAAGGGTGGTCCGGACCCCTCGACCTCCCTGGATCCGCTACTGGGTGGGTATTTCTTACCTTGTATGGGTCAAATATTTGCCCTATGGAACACTGTGACTTGTTGTATGAGGATTGGTCTGAATCCAGCGAGTTTTCCTCTACATGCAGCAGTGCCATCAACCCTGCCCTTCTCGTCATATCTGACAAGTCGGGTCTTTCTGATGAAATAAGAAACCAAGGGATGTTAATGTTGCAACAATAGCAGAATACATTCCAATACTTTTTATGTACTATGTTTCTGTAAGTATGGCAAGCCTTTTCGACATTTTTATCGTATGTATTCCACAAACCAGAAACGTTGCATTCCTTAATAATAATATCATCAGCTTTAGAACATCTACGAATCATTTCCTTTTTCTTTGGAATGAACTGAACGTTACAATTAGTATCATGCACAGCGTTTTTATAAACTTCGTTCACTGAAGAAGTGTTTTCAAACGCTAAGGATTTGAGATTGCAGTCAACCTTTGTCTCCCACCTGATGACTTCGTCAATTTCGTGACATGATGCGCAGTAGACGTTTCGATACGTCTTTCCAGAAAGAAAACTCGTAACGGGGATGTTGGAAACCCAATTTTCATCACTTCGCTGACTACATTGATCTGGTTTCGTTTGGTTTTTAGCTTCAGGGCATGCATTTATCATCATGTAGAAGTCTGAAGCATTTTTCAGGGAATCTGGCTCACATCGTATGAAGTTATTTATGGTCTGAGTATAATTGTGAAGGAGTACCAAGTCCGAGCAGCAGTCACCGTATGTCTCACAGACGTCATCGCAGTAACACTTGGCACAGAAGCCGTTCTTCCCTCGAGAAATGAGATTTGTCGGCATTAGACAGGCGCTGTTGCAGTAAAGAAAATCCGCTGCTGCTACTTGAGAGATGAAATCGTCATACATCAACTTAACTTGATCAAAAGGAGAAATATCAAAGGAGAAAACGTCACGTTTTTCACGCGCATGTCCGTATTTATTCTTTAACACTGAATGATGACTATTAATATAATTTTCAAGAATGAGATCATAAGATCTGTCACTTTCGTGAGTTCTTGTTTCATGAACGTAGTCGTTTGTAATGAATTTTAAATTATAGCCTTTATTAGGTTCCTCATTCTGTGCTCTACAATAATTGAACATGGCTGCCACAAGAACCAGGCACAGACTGGTTTTCAATAAACTCCACCGAGGCATATCCGTGATTTACACTTGTATTGTAGTAATGGACTTGGATGTCCCAGTAGACATCTTCTGGATTCAAAGTACTAATTACAAGAATTGTATGTAGATAACTTCCATGTTGTCAATAATTAACTGTCTAAACCAAAACGTGTCTAACTGAAAAAATCTGTCTTCTCCAGATTGATTATATATATGTATATATATAAATTAACAGCATTAGAAAATGTATCCCTAAAACGAGCACTCTGTTACAATTACCATATGATTTGAGTACATCGAGGATATTATTTGAAATAATCCATTGTTTGTGGAACTAAATGTAATAAAAGCAAGAATAAAATATTCCGTTTTAACAATAATCTCTTGTTCCATTATTATGAAATATCTGCAGATTTGTATCAGTATGTTTTATCGCAAAACGTTTGTTGGAAAATGTCATGAATACAACACGTGCGTGACCATGTATGTTACACGGCAATTCCTTTAATATTTCTCCAAAAATATCTTTGCATTGAACTTGTATTTCTGTTATAGGAATCTACTTCATGAGATAGTAAAATACATTAAATCACATTTCTAATAACGCTTGCACAAAAATATCGCCGTAACTTGCTTAAATTACCTTAAACTTTTACAATGTGTCTTCAATAACGACCAAAATAGTCACATAATATTAAACCACCTCCTAGTAAGCTCAAGTATTACTTCAAATGAAATACTGTATTTCCCTTTACCAAAAAGCTTTCTGAAATAGTGTTTAATTAATACTTTGGGTATAAATGTTTCGTTTAATAAATTGCCTTGGTTACAAATGTACTATCAAACAATGATACTATAAATGACATACATTATTAATAAATACAACAATTTACTAATTATATGATAGAGCTTATATGTGATTGAAAGTACAGGCAATGAAAATCTGTATAAAACAACCACAAAAGAGACTACTAAAGGTCGTCGTTATAAGCAGTGGTTTTATATACAGGTTGAAATATATATATTTGTGCTCCAAAGGAACATATCATAAGTGGTTTCTATAGACAGGTAGCTGTTTTATAGAGCGACATTTATGACTTGTTAGACTGTATATGTAAATAATCACATAAAAGGCGTCCCAATTATCAGACACGTTTAACTGATGACGTGCAGGCAATAGAATTCAATATGCGTGGTATAAATATGTTGGATGTTGACCTAAAGTAATTGCTTTCTGGGACAAATAAACGGTTACTGAAGGTCGTTTTATGACTATCTACCCGCCTATACGTGAATATTTAATGTTTATCGTCCGTTTATTTCTACGTTTGTTTTAATTTAATGAACTGCGCGTTGAGCTATTATAATATTTCAATAAAACGCACTATGGGAAACAAAAAGTGCAATTTTCGGCAATTCAGATTTTTATATTTCCATGAATGACTATTTGTAACAATACATTAATCTATTAATCCAATAATTATGACTTCGCTATGGGAATAATAAAACAAAAATGGTGCAAATAAGAAATATTTTAATAATTTAAAATTATGCAATGTTCAAATAACACTTTTTTTTATATAAAACATCATTCAAGCAGGGATCGAATTTTCTCCGTTCATAACTTGTCTGATGGACCGGTGGGAATTTAGGTCACTGTCGACCCCTGATACAGTCACGTGTGTTTCTAACAAATAGTCCTTTTCCATAGGAATTATAAATATCCATCTGTTCTTAATACATCTTAATAATACATCTGTTCTTAAAATGATTGACATTTCAAATAATATATAATATTAATATCAATATTCAATGTATGCTTCTTTAGCAGGCACCGGGGGCAGGGAGGACCCAAGACTATAGCCCCCTCTTTTTTTAGGGGCCATATAAAAAATTTTAAATCACTAAAAACATTTTTGCTGGATAAAAATAGTTTTAAGCTCGGTGACAAAATAAAGTGGCCGAGTCTGCCTGTGAACCGGTCGGTCGTCGGATCGATCCTTCTCAGTGGACCCATATGGGGCATTTCTTGGTAATTTTTTGTGACGGACGTGACATTTTGACACTATAAGACTATGTTTCTGTGAAAACATGTGAATACCTTTCTTTACATTTTGTGTTAATAGAAAGCATATGAGGTATGTTTGCAACACCCAAGAACAAACATATTTTGTACTTC
>JAULBS010024368.1:0-10575 GCA_032355785.1 Symmetromphalus regularis
GACCCGCAATAGCCAATGTTTACGTTTGTGCTGGGGGGGGGGGGGGGTCATTAAATAAATAAATAAAAAATATGTTCTCTCAAAATATCCATGATTGTTATGTTTTAACCCGCCAAAATAACTTTTTTTATAATACTTTAATAGTTAACTGAAGTAACATTTCTTTTGCAGTTCATTATGTTATGGCTTTTTCACTAAATGTTATTTAAAAGTGTCTATATCTTCTCTTTACAACTCACCATCACTTCTTGCCTTAGACACAATTTCTCATAAGTTTATACAAAAGTAAATTTGAATAATTCTTTGATGTAAGCATGTTAAAAGTGTACCCTATTGTGTCCCCTTCATATGTGATGTCTTGTCTGTAAGAAAGTGCACATAAAAGATCCCTACTTTTGTTTGGATTATGGATGTTTGTAGCACAATTCCCATGACACCAGATAGAGTGACAATATAAAGAGAATTTCTTATGACTTGTTTTCACATTTGCAGACATCAGCTGCAAGTAACATGGTTGATTGGTTTAAAGATGATATTTTAAAATTAAATGGTTCTTTGGGGATTTGAAAAAATATGTAAATTCTCAAAACATTTTTTTTTTTCTTTTTCCATTATGTAAATGTCATTGGTGGTCTATGGAAACATTTAAATAAAAAACTCACAAAATTGGAATTTTACTTTCATTATACTTTTGTCAAAATGCACATTGGTAATTTGAGAAATAAAAAGTCTGGCCTAAGTAATGTTAAAATCACAATACTACATATTGCTATTTTGAAATTCTATTTACTTACTGATCAATACAAAGATCAAAGTTTATAATTTCCATTCTACACTAAATTCTTTATGGATCTCCTTGGCATTATCTAGAGAGATGGTGTAGAAACATTTGAGTACGTGCAACTATAATAATATTTACAACTTGGGCAATTTACTTGCATAGAAGCTACTTGGATGACTGGGAAAAATTGTCACCTTACAATTATTTGGGAAATGCTTTTCAGTGTGAATGAGTCTGTGGGGAATTGGGAAGTCTTCAGAGATTGGCATCCATACAATTATTATCAGATTGGTCCGTACCATCAACACAATTGGGGTCTACCATGTCAGACAGCAGGTAGCAGGCCTAAGTGACGTGTGTTGCCTCTATTCACAGGGAAATACACTTTTACTTAATCCTTATGTCCACTACAAGGACATCTACACTGGATGTGGCCTGATCACACTTGTTTTCAATCAGTTTCAGTCAGTATACTAGTATATTAAGTTATTTTACTAACAACTGAGTTAATAGGATCTTTTGTAGATGTTCCATATCAGATATACCCTGCATTCTGTTGAATGAGCCTCCACTAACGCATTCCATACATTCATCCATACCAAGATAACTGGTTTAATAAAATATAGCAATGTCTGTTTCACAACATCCCAGCAGATGATGTTATCAGTGCCTATTGGGTGTCAAACATGCAGTGTTTCTAACACTTGGTTTATATAAGAAACCCACTATCACCACAAGGGCAACCCTTTCCAATTAGTAGCAAAGTTTTTTTTAAATACACTTTTATATCCACAAACTTGATAGCGCATACCACCACCTTTGTTAAACCAGTTGTGGATCACTGGCTGGAATGAGAAATAGCCCAGTAAATCTACTGAAGGGTTCATATAAAGTAGAAAAATTATTATTTGCAATACTTTTTTATTTACTGTATATTAAATGAAAAGAATAACAGTCATATTTGGCCATTCCTTTATTTGTCATAAATGGATTTGCCCTTGATGCATTTTACTTTAGTCTGATAACCTACAGCTGTTTTCATTACTCTATTTAATCACTTGTATCCAAGTAATGTATGGTACATTATGCTCCTAATATTTACTCAGTATCTCGTAATAACATATTACATGCATGCCTCTGCACTATTTATTTCTGCATCTCCTCATTATCAAACTCTTTGAAGATTCATTATACATGATATTTTTTTCTTAATCTTCAAAATAATCTATATTTATACAGGATATTTTCTCTTAATCTTCGAAATAATCAATATTTATACATGATGTTTTTTCTACAGTTTGAAATAATCGATAGTTTGTGTCAATATATCTTGTAAACTCTGGTGGCTGTTGTGAGATTTAATTGTTTGAGGTTCTCTTTTCAATTATCTGTTTGAGCATTAAGTATCCCATCTAGGTTAATTCACCCAGCATGAAGGTCAGGGTTTGCTTGAAAAGAGATTTGATTTTTTAAATATAATCACAGACAAACAACGGCTCAGGTTGAGTTTTAACTTGCTTGCTCCAGTGTTATCCTCCGAGCTAACCCTGCCAGTTGCTAATTTATATGTAAATTGGTGAAAACATTAGAAGGTCAATAATAATAATAAATGCCTCATTTATACTGCTCAATTTCTGTTCTGGACAGACAAGTGAAGAATCTGAATGGTATCTCCATGATGGCATGCTTAAACCGTAACTGGATATATGTCTGAAAGCATTTTTGTCATGTACTGGTCATTATGATGTGTCTGAGTGACATATTTATTATTTATCATACAATGAAAACTGATACATAGAGTATGGACAAAATGGGCTAATTTGGTCAACTTATTAACAGTGGGTTATTTTCTAGACTAGTTCTGATGGACTGATTTAGTCAACTGAACTAATTTGAACCTATTCTATATGGGATGACAACGTGACCTGATTTAGTCCATAGTGGGCTGTTTCTGTACCAGATTTTATGTAATGGCAAAATGGGATGATATCATTCCACAAATGTTTGTTTGGGTAAATAGATAAAAAAGATATTCTGACTTTTGTTTTCAAAAAGCTTTTTAGAAAGAAAAGTGAAGGATATTTGTTTAACAAAACCCAAGGAAATTCTATCTTCACTAGTATTAGTGGCTTGATTTAAAACAACACCATTGCCCCATTTACATAGATTATTTCATTTGTTTACATGTAAAGGTTGTTTTGTAAAAGTAAAGTAAAGTTTGTTTTATTTAACGACGCCTCTAAAACATATTGATTTATATCTTATCATCGGTTATTGGATGTCAATCATATGGTCATTCTGATATATGTATTTAGAGGAAACCCGCTGCCGCCGCATAGGCTACTCTTTCCAATAAGCAGCAAGGGGTCTTTTATATGCACCGTCCCATAGACAGGACAACACATACCACGGCCTTTGATGAACCAATTGTGGACCATTGGTTGCAACAGAAAATAGCCCAAACTGCAAATGGGTCCAATGAGAAGGATCGATCCGATGACTGACCGACCGGTTCACAGGCAGACTATTCCATTTGTTTACATGTAAAGGTTGTTTTGTATTCACTTCTCAACAGAATAAAAAATCGGGTGCTATAACCATTGATATGTGCATGTATGAGGTGAACCAGAAGGACAAAGGAAAGAAAAGTATTGGTTATTTAACAATATCCCAGCACACTGTTTATTTACTAGCCATTATGTGTCAAACATATGGTCTTCAGAAGAAACTGCTAGCAACACATAGGCTACTCATTCCGACTGGCAGCAAGGGATCTTTTATTATGTACTTTCCCAAAGACAGGAGAGCACATACCATGACCTTTGATAAACCAGTTATGGACCTTTGGTTGGTGCAAATAACATAAACCTATTCACTGAGTCTTACAGAGCACTCACATGGGCATTTATTAGTAGAATTTTTACAGTAACATATAGATTCTTTACCACACAACTAAATCCTATTGGTCTTTTCACCATTTTTTTATTTTATAAAGAAGGTAATAATTATTCTAAGAGAAAAAATATCAAGCCTGTCACAAGTTTATTTTGTGAAATGGCCTAATGATTTATAAGTTTCTAAAAATATATAAAATTATGCTCATTTAAACAAGAGTTAATCCATGATTTGCGATCTATTGTGAAGTCCTCACACAATGTTGCCTAAACCTGACCACTGTTGCTGGTGCACCCGGTAGTTAGAGATGAAATATTGGAAAAATCTATTTTTCTCTCTTATTTGCTTCTCAGACATATATGTTTGATTGTTAGTGTTGATTATGAGCTTGACGTTTCCTTCTGCTTGACATTTGGCTTGTGGCCGTAATGAATGTTTCATATGTCTGTGTTTATGCTTTTATTTCACTCAATCTTCCCTCATGCAATATTCTAAATATGATGCTCATGGCCATAATGAATGATTGAAAGTCAGTTCATGTTATTTCACTTGATCTAAAAATGTGCAAATCTTTACAAACACAAAGTCCTTTTTAACACGTGGACAGATTGAGAGCTGATCAAGCTTTTGGCAATATTCTTAAACTTCATCCTCCTGACCTTTCCAATCAGTGCACTCTCTTGAGATGAAGTGTAGCTGTTCCAACACAACTTGTATAGTATTGACAGCTGTATCTATGTATAGGACAGAGTCCAAAGGAGTTTGACAATACTGTGATATGGCTTGCACTCATGAATCTCTATCAAAAGTGATGATACCAGGTGTTGTATTGTAAGTCCCAGTTATCATCTCAGCCCTCTGTTTTTACCTCTTAGCAAAATAATAATATTATATGTACAAGAATAAAATAGGGTATTTTAAACTATTACAAATGTTAAATATTATTTTTCTTTTGAAGTAGTATTTTATACATTAACATATAATAAATTGCATTTCAATCTGCCATTATTCAAGACCTCCTAAGGAAGTTTGCCATCGTGCATTGTTTTGTATGTTTTGAATCCTATTGTGAATATCAAATGTAATTTTTTTAGAAATCCTGTCATATTGAGTTAAAATTTATTATTTTATTTTTTCAGGTTGACGATAATGGGTGATTCCGTAAGAACAGCAGGATGATCGAGTCACTTCCTGCGGAAGTATTATGGATTCTGACTGTTTTTCTGTATATGGTATTAGGTACATGTACATTGCTATATATTTAGTAGTAAACAGAAAAAATATAAATACACAGTTTTGTTTGAAATCTATTGTTGTTTCTGAAGTAAAAATAAATTCATTGATTAACTGTGATGAATGCATTAATGGTCAAAACAGACACATTTTTTTTTTAACTGATAAAGGTCTATTTAACCGGGAAAACAAAAGCTTAGGCTAATTAAGAAATATAATTAGATATAGCAGTTTCAGTGAAAGTGCACCGTCTATGTCAGGCAAAACTATTTCTTATAAAATTTTCAATAGAATTACCCATGATAAACTCGTTGAAATTACCCATGATAAACTCGTTGAAATTACCCATGATAAACTCGTTGAAATCACCCATGATAAACTCGTTGAAATTACCCATGATAAACTCATTGAAATCACCCATGATAAACTCGTTGAAATTACCCATGATAAACTCTTTTAAGAATTACCCATGACAAACTCTTGTTAGAATTACCTATGATAAACTCTTGTTTGAATTACCCATGATAAACACTTGTCAGAATTACCCATGATAAACTCTTGTCAGAATTACCCATGCTAAACACTTGTCAGAATTACACGATAAACACTTGTCAAAATTGCCCATGATAAACTCTTATTTGAATTATCCATGATAAACTCTTGTCAGAATTACCCATGCTAAACACTTGTCAGAATTACATGATAAACACTTGTCAAAATTGCCCATGATAAACTCTTATTTGA
The DNA here is from genome assembly GCA_032355785.1 of Symmetromphalus regularis. Taxonomy (NCBI): domain Eukaryota; kingdom Metazoa; phylum Mollusca; class Gastropoda; order Neomphalida; family Neomphalidae; genus Symmetromphalus; species Symmetromphalus regularis. The sequence goes on from JAULBS010024368.1 coordinate 5,654, forward strand.
ATTATCCATGATAAACTCTTATTTGAATTATCCATGATAAATTATTGTCAGAATTACCCATGATAAATTTTTGTCAGAATTACCCATGATAAACAGTTGTTGGAGTTACCCATGATAAACTCTCATCAGAATTACCCATGATAAACTCTTGTTGGAGTTACCCATGATAAACAGTTGTTGGAGTTACCCATGATAAACTCTTGTTGGAGTTACCCATGATAAACAGTTGTTGGAGTTACCCATGATAAACTCTCATCAGAATTACCCATGTTAAACTCTTGTTGGAGTTACCCATGATAAACTCTTGTTGGAATTATCCATGGTAAACTCTTATCAGAATTACCTATGATAAACTCTTGTTGGAATTATCCATGGTAAACTCTTATCAGAATTACCCATGTTAAACTCTTATCAGAATTACCCATGATAAACTCTTATCAGAATTACCCATGATAAACTCTTGTTGGAGTTACCCATGATAAACTCTTATCAGAATTACCCATGATAAACTCTTATCAGAATTACCCATGTTAAACTCATTTTATTTCAGGTGATGGGGATAAATGTGAATATCACTTCTCATATAAGAAACAGATGTCAGGTAGCTTCAAGTCACCCAAGTTTCCCAAGGACTACCCTGAGCTCATCACCTGTCACTACTACTTCGATGCTGCCCCTGACGGACGCATACAAATAGAATTTGAGGTCTTCGAACTTGAACCAATGGCCAAAGATGATACAGCGTTAGTAGCAGAGTCCAAATTTATTTAAACTGTATTTCAGTATTACTTTAGAATTTTTGACTAAATTTGGCATATATAGATGGAGATTTGTATAAAATATGAAAACAGGTGACTATCTAGTGTTATAATTTTTAAGGTTTCTAAGTTACAATTTATAATTTTCTATAGTTTTGTCAAATAGACAAACAGGGTCCCTGAACAGCTTTGAACTGAAGTTGACTTGTTCAGCAATATTCTGTACTTGTGGTTTGTTTAAGATTTCTTTTGTTCATTAAGTCCATCTGTTCATTAAGCCACACACATCTTCCATTGTGCACTTTGACAGAAATGGAATAAAAATAAAATTCCATTTTGATTTATTTTTAATTTCAATTTTCTCACAAACCATGTCAGAACCAATGATATTTGCACTATAAAATAAAAACAGTGTGGATAATTTCGATATTTTTCCAAACACAATGTACCCAAAGACCTATTTAATTAAAAATAAAGCCAACAAGGCATGCTGCATGCAGCTGATGTCTGGAAATACAATCAGTCAATAATTTTCTGCAAGTCATAACAAATTTTATTTTTATTCCATCCAGTCACATGAGAATCTTGTTTCATAAAATTGATAAATCTCTAAAAATAAAAAAGTTTAGCCTAAAGAACATCTCATACTTGGTCAGTTCCAATTAAAGAATATTTTCTTCTGATCACAGCCAGCCAGTCAGAATCTGAGATTCTTTTTATTTTACTCTTATATTTAGGCTATAAACTGCATTGACTTGTTCTGCAAAATCGATTTTCTTAAATTTAAACTGTTTTTATGAAAATATTTGTCTTTTTAAAATAATACTGTTAAACCTGAACCAAGCAGCCAGATGTGACCATGATTGGTATACAATGATTAAACAGTGTACTAGAGTAGCCAATGAAAACTGTTCCCTTTCTGTATATGAAAAATTGAAAGGTGGAATGTAGATAGTGGAAGTATCTGATGAGCATGGGCGTAAATCCTGGGGGTGGTGGGGGGGGTGACGCCTATATAATTATCCCCCCCCCACTTTTTGCTTAGAAAAACTGAAAATATCAGTGAAATTAAAATTAAATGCCTAAATAATAATTTTTACCAGTATTTTTCTTTATTGTATCAATGTAACACTTTAAACCATGTTGTCTTAGTGCAAATATACCGAAGTACACAAGTTGTTTATAATGGTGGAGGGATGGGGGAGGGCTGCGGAATGGTCCGTCCCCCCACTTTTTGGACAAGGGTGTGTTCCGTCCCCCCCTACTTTTAGGAACGGATTTTCGCCCTTGCTGATGAGGTGTGCTGGGTCATCAGATCAATCCCCTTCAGTGGTCTCATTTTAAAGATTAGTAAAAAAAAATTGAAATCTCTAGACTAAAATGTGCATGGTTCTGCTTGATATCCAGGTGTCGGTTTGACTACATTGATGTGTTCAGTGTCGACCGGATGGGATACAAGACATTGCTGAGTCGGTACTGTGGATCTGAGAAGCCGGATACTATCACGTCGATACAGTCTCGACTTGAGATCATCTTTGTGTCAGATTACACGAAGACAGCATATGGTTTTCTAGGAGAATTCACTTTCCTTGATGACAGTAAGTTCTAGAGAGACTGACTCTTTGTTTTCATTCTTATAACCTTGATACAAGCAATAACCAGTGTTATGTGAAAATCCTGTGTTAGGCTGCTATGCTGGGAATTGGAGGTGTGTGATATAGATCAGCAACAAATATAAACTCATTTTTTTCAAATTCTACCTACATCCATTTGGATTCTTACAATGTTATGGCATGGGAATCGATGATAATCCAACTTTGTCATTCATGACAATGTACAATGAGACTAACTAATTAAGAATTTGATGCTAAAACATAATATAACAATTATTTGCACAGGTAAATTATCATTTCTAATAGACATGGCCTAATGTCAAATCAATCACAAATAATATTTTTAAAATCTAATAATTGAAGATTGATTTTATGATTTTCATTTATAAGCGTATTATTGGAATTTGATTTCCAATACCCTTAGGAAAGTGACTCTTGAAACACCTGGTTGTGTTTATTAATAAATAAAGATGATACAAAGAGGATTATAGAAAATGTTCCTAAACTCAATTGTAATAGGGGCACATTTTGAATTGTAACCTGAACACTGCTAAAATGAATTTGGAGATCTGCTCCCAATGTGAAAAAAAAAATATATATTATTTTAAACAGAATTAAATTGCATTTTGTCCTTTAACAAGTTTAACTTAAAATTTGTAATGTCTATATTCATTATTTGTAATTTGTAAAAGTGCCCAGAACTAATGAACCATATATAATAAGGTACCCACTAATGTAAAATTTCTTTTTCAGCATGGCAACCATTTGGGCCTCCTACTAAGGGCTGTGGTAGTGAAACACTGACTGGTCCTGGTGGAGTCATTTCATCCCCTAACTATCCTGCTCCATTCCCTGGCAACACTATGTGCACATGGCTTATAAAGGTCAAAGAGGGTCATCAGATTTTTATTCATCATCTTGCTTTAGATATAGGAGAAAGTGGTAAGCAGAAAGGAACTTATCATGCATGGTCTTAGCTAAATGTTGTAAACTGTAGCATCAGCTGCTGTATACATAAAGCTGCAAAGGATTTCTGAGCTACATGTATTCCTGTAAAATATTGCACTTGAATTTCTGTGAAATATTGTACTGCAATTTCAATTATATTCCATTTATATTCATGTTAAATATCAAAGTTATTTTATCTGTAACATCTGCTGTGCAGATATCTTGTTATACAGTATGTAGTTAACTGGTCAATCACTAGTGACTTGATCATTGGCCATGCAACTCACTGGTAATTTATTCCATCCAATACTGGTCTATCAATGTCTATACTAGTGGCGAACTTTTGTTAAATACTAGACAATCAAATAATGGCATTAGTGGATTCCAGCTGTAACTGTTTTGCCATGGTGAACTTGGGCCAAAACAATAATGCTGATGGAGTGGGGTAGCGACAGCAGATCCATAAAGGCTTCTGAGACCCTTGTTTAAATCTTTTCATGTTGCTATTTAAAACATATTTTGTATATCTTCCCAGTGTAGTGAGCGATAGGATAGCAAAGCTAAAACAACTTCTCAGTATCTTGTTTAAAGGTTTTCATGTTGCTATTTAAAATATCTATGTATATCTTCCCAGTGTTAAGAGGGATAGGATAGCTAAGCTACAAAGGCTTCTCAGTATCTTGTTTAAAGGTTTTCATGTTGCTATTTAAAATATCTATGTATATCTTGCCAGTGTTGAGTGGGATAAGACAGCTGAGTTACAAAGAGTATTGAGTCTTGCAGTATCTACTACTGTATGCCAAGTGGTGACATGAATATCTGAGCTACAGAGACTGCTAGGCCTGTTGTTTGAAGCTTATAATTACATTTTGCTATCTATGACATCTGTTGCTACATATCTTGCCTGTGTGATGAGGGATTCTTAATGCATGACAGCAGACCTTCTCAGTATTGATATAAATCTAATAAAAGACAAATCTTGTGAAAGCTAATATTTTTGCTGGCCAGTATTAGATTATCTCCATCAACTCTTACCAGATGCTCAATGCAGCTGTTCTAATTATCTCGTTCATGAAACACGGGAACAAATAATTGACTGCTTTATCTGAGTTCTTCACAGGAGAAAAGTAATCAATAGACCAAGTATTTAAATGCTTATTTGGTGTGAAATATGCTTAAACATTAATGTTTTTCTCTTAAACAAAGTAATCAGTTGTGGGACAGAGTCATGTACTATGAATATATGTCACTGTGACAGTGTTACTGTTAAGATAAATAATCACTGTGACAGTGTTATTGTTAAGATAATCACAGTGATAGTGTTACTGTTAAGATAATCACTATGACAATTACTGTTAAGATAAATAATCACTATGACAATGTTACTGTTAAGATAAATAATCACTGTGACAGTGTTACTGTTAAGATAAATAATCACTGTGACAATGTTACTGTTAAGGTAAATAATCACTGTGACAGTGTTACTGTTAAGATAAATAATCACTGTGACAGTGTTACTGTTAAGATAAATAATCACTGTGACAGTGTTACTGTTAAGATAAATAATCACTGTGACAGTGTTACTGTTAAGATAAATAATCAC
>JAULBS010024379.1:0-10574 GCA_032355785.1 Symmetromphalus regularis
CCATGGGCGTATGGGACCAACTATTCCTGGGGGGGCTGGGGGCAAATCTGCCCGAATTTTCAAAATACATTTGACTACAATATGGTGAATATCAGATTTTATTTGTCAAGATTACAAGACAAGAATGTATGTTCTGTTAACATGTTTAGATTCAGAAGAAGTATGAATCTCGTCCTTTTCTTCTCCCAAATATATCAATCATATTGTCCATCTCATTTTCAAGAACCGTGTTAGTGTAGGCTCGCTCAATATTAATGAGAGCAATACTACTCAAACGTTCTTGTTCCATTGTTGAGCGGAGGTAGGTTTTCATGCGTCTTAATCCACTGAACGATCTTTCTGCTGAGCAGGAAGTTGCAGGAATTGTTGCAAGGATGCTTGCTACTTCATTAAACACTGGCAATAATTCATTTAGGCCATCCTGGGTCATATTTTCAACTATATCTACTGCGGAATCCAGTCGAGGGGTCGAATTGTTAGCGATGGAATGTGTGTATGTTGCCTTCTCCATTTCTAAAAGATCTTTGTCAACGCCATAAAAATGTGACACGAGTTCGAGGCTGTCAGCTTTGGGTAAATTATTTAATACAATATCACCGAGGGCACACAGGATGTCTTGGTCTTTGCCATCAAAGCGTTCTTTCATTTCAGAGACTATTTTGTCCAAGCTTGGAAAATATGTGTTAATGCGGTAGTGTTCTTTTGCTGTGTGTCCAATACTAGGAGTAGGATTAGAGTCAGCAGTTGATTCACCGATGAGTGATTGCAACCGTTTGGATGGTATTTTAGTTCGTGGTGGAGTCGCTTCTTTGAATGTGAACCGAGTGCCTGCAATCTCTTCTTTGATCTTGTCACAAAATATTTCAGCTGAAGACCACAAAAGCTCGAAATCGTTATTGTTTCTACAACCACCAAGTGTCTTCATTGTAAGGTCGGCATTTCTCTTCGCATTGATCACATCAATCTTCTTTCCTTGCAAATATTTATTAAGGCTGTTGATGTTCAACAAAATAACTTTCAGGAGAAGTAATCCAAATACAAAATCAAAAGAACAAATAGCATTGAGAAGTGCTGTGCTATCAGTGTAAGTTTTTATGTTCTTGTCATCGGAGAGGATAAGTAGCACCTTGACAATTTTCGAGATCTGTTCAGTAACAGCTTTCACCGCCTCCCATCTACATGACCATCTCGTTATACTTAATGACTTAAGTGTACGCTCGATGTGATCGTCATCCACTACAACACCACTGAACAAAGCATGACGTTTTGGACTTGCTTCTAGGAAGTTGTACATACTCTGAATAGTACCAAGTGCGTTTCTGAGTGGTTCTATGTTTTTCATAGTATCTTGTAATACAAGGTTTAGGCGATGGCCATGACAGTGAACATATATTCCTTTCGGTGAACATTCCTTCATACGAGTAGCTAATCCTACATGAACGCCACACATGTTGGATGCACCATCAAAACATTCACCAACGATGTCCTCCAATTTCAAGCCAAGTTCCTTGATAATCCGTGTTGTCAGTTTGTGTAACGTTTCTCCATCAGTCGATGGCGTTGAGTAGAATCCGACGAACGTCTCCTTAGTTTTACCGTTGGTCACGTATCTCAGACACAGTGACACTTGTTCTGTTCTACTGACGTCGGAGGTTTCATCCATTATTATTGCAAAGTTATCACTCGTCAGGACATCATGCACAATTTGCTTCAAGACGCAATCAGAGATAATTTGGATAATCTCGTTCTGGATAACAGGCGATGTCCATTGTGCGTGTTCTTTGAGTTGACTCATCAACTTGTCCTTCAACCATGGGATATCCTTACACCTCAGGTGCAGTAATTCCAGAAAATTTCCTCTATTCGTGTCAGACAGTTCTGCAACGTTTTGTCTATTTTCGTCATGTCCTCGTTGTGCGATATTTTGTTGTGCAGTGTAGGCCAGACTCTCGATAATAATACGTAAGTATTTTCGGTTGTGGAGGACCTGTTGTTTATGGGCCACATTCAGCTGATTTAACACCGATGATTTACGTTTTGCATTGGTTTTCGCGTTGATCCACTTTAACATTGCCTGCTTGTGATTAGTACTTCTCGAATGCTTTTTGAGTCTGTGAATTTTTTTCCAATTTTTGAATGTGAAAGAGTTATCCTTGTTATATTTGCTACACGGAAAACACTCACACTGACGTCTCACAACGTCAAAGCTGAGCCACGGGTGTGGTTTATACCACTGGGAACTGAAATCTCTTAAAAACGATTCTCTTCCGAACCTTCCCGGACTATAAGTCTTCAATATTGGTTGATTGGGTTCATTGGCCGAGGGTGCCGACGGCTGAGTAGGAATCGTGTTTTGCAATGATTCATCTGCAGCTGATATCGTGTCAAATACGCTTTCTTGGTCGTCTCCAGAATCCGAACTAGAGAAATCAGCAGCGTTCATGTGATGTAAAACAGGATTGGAAATAGTCTGCTCACCGCTGGTTGATGGTGGTAAAATCGTTTCCTCTACTTCAGTATCTTGCTTTACAATATGGTCTCCAGACAGATCAATTGGTTGGACTAACTGTATACACCGGATTTTATTCGAAAGTTCGCCGGTTGATACTGAGCTTTCACACTTCATGCTATCACCAAAAAAGGCGTTTAATTGTGACTGATTTGAGTTCACCACAGGATTGAACCTGACTTTTTCCCCTTTGTGTACTTTCCTGACATGAGTATCTTTATAGTCTGAGTCAATTTCTTTCCCACATTCACACAACAAACGTTGCCGGTATTGTCGTTTGCGGGCTTTCTGTAGTTCACATGATGCCATTCTGTAAATTGTAATAGTTTGAGAGTTTGATACGTGGATAAGTCTTGTGATTTTACGCTTTGTGAAGGGTTGTTTTTCTAGAAACACAGCGCGGCAATGTTGCACGCAGATATCGTCTCGTGACGTGACGTCAAAACACAAAAATCAATAGGCCTACTTCAATTTTAGTACTGGAGGGAAGGAGGGGGGGGGGGTTATAACCTATCTGCAATAAAGGATGACAAATCAAGGCCTGAACGATCTCATAACATTACATGTCAGGTGAAATGATTATGCCTGTTCAACGAAGTTCTCGTTTGAGTCGATATAGAATTAAAACAATAATGATAATTAAATCAAACATTTCTTAAACCTTTCAACATGTGAATTGCCCGAATATTTCCGATCTGCCCGAACTAGGGGGGGGGGGGGGCGCCCCCCGCCCCGAACGCGGGGGGCTGCCGCCCCCCCTGCCCCCCCGCCTCGTACGCCTATGAACATTAACATCAAATAACATCTTGCGTCAATCCATTAAATTCCCCACACACCCAAACGAAATAAGACGTCACCAACAACGATTTTATAGAATTGCACATTTCGCCGGGGTTGTTGGTGTAATTGATGGAACACATGTGCGAATCCAATCCCCCAGAATAAATGAAAATGTATATGTAAACAGGCATAAATACACAAGTAGTCTTTGACAGCGATGACCGCATTATAGACATTGAAGCACGACTCTCGTATTCTTACAAATAGCGGATTGTTCCACTTATTTGAAAACAACCGTGTTCCAGTGAACTGCCATTTGCTTGGTGACAGCGCTTACCCTAACCGAAGATGGATTCTCACCCCATTTCTAAATCCTCTCCAAGGACCACAGTCCAATTACAATAGGTAAATTATAGTTATGCGTTTCTGTTACTTTCTATTTTAAATAGCCACTTCCAACACATTTTTTTCCTTTTAAACATTTTGACAAACTGCCCTCAGGTGGCCACAGACGTGGTTTATCATAATACGGAAATATATACACCCCACGTGTTTGTTTACATCAACATTGTAAACAAACGAGCTGCTAGACAAGACATGTTGTCTTTTTGGGGTACATTCCCCACTGGTAGTTATATGCAAAGTGTATTGTGTAATTTCAATCACTCAATGGACTAGTGAGTTTAATGCAGGTACTGTGGCCATACGAGAATATACCTAAATTAATTGTGGTCTGAGTCTTATGTGACGGTGTATTTCAAAACGTACCTAAATCAAATTGCACTAATCTCAAATGTACCCATATTTCAATGTGTTCCCAAATGAAAATGCACCAAATCCATGTAACCCATATATTGCACAGTTAGCAAGTTAACAACACACTTTTATGCAGTTTCAACAATAATTTTAATATTCGTGACATCTATGCATTAACAAATTATTTATAAGATCTAATTTATGTTTCTTTAATAGTTACATATAAAGTGAATTAAAATTAGTTTTAATTTGAGTAATAAAACATAACCTGTTGAAAAATTTACTTTAAAAAGAAACAAAGAAATTTATGAAGTATGAATAAGTTATATAACAATTATGTAATAGATTAATAACATCAATTGATACAAAATGCACTAAAATGTAATTATATCATCCTAAATCAGATCACATAAAAGGACAAGAAGTTGTGTCGAAAGAGGCATTGTTCAGTTAAAGAGGCATTTCAGTGTACTCCATGGTCAAATAAGACTTTGCCCTGAAAAGGCTTGCAAGGTAACTTTACTGCTAAATGGAAATATAGTTATAACAATTGTAAATAGTTCATTTATACAATTTATAATTACATTAAAATATTGGCATGTCAATTGTTATTATTATATAAGTACAAAACAATAACATCTATGCATTAAAAAGATTATTTATAGCACATGATTCATTAAACAAACTGGGTAATCTACTTTTTATGTTTAAATATTAATGACACAAAATGACTAGAGTAAGAAAACCAGTAATTTCAGGTTTAATTACTTTAAATATGTACTTTAGTTCCTCACCCTGTATTTTTGAAAATTCTTTCCATTTTATGGTTATAGAAATTGGTGGATAATGTAAATGGTTACAATAATTTGTTGTAAATTAATTTATTTTTTTAACATGTTATTTATTCAATATTTTGAGGGATTTTTTTTTTTTGAAATTAAAAAATCATATTATGTACATAGATAAGCAAGGAACAATTTATTAAAAGAAAACATTGATTTATAAATGGAACAAAATTATAAATAATTAAAAATTAGCATATGTAATTAAAAGTATTAAATTTGCTGTAACCACATGCGATTTAATCATACTTCTTTAATTGCATGGGAATAATAATCAGTTGTAAATACAATATAACCTATTAGTTAACTGTGTATCGTTGTATTTATCTACTACATTAAATTTGTATACCACAATTCAGGTTATAATTGCATGTGCTATACTGCACAACATCTGTAAAGCTAGAAATATACCATTGCCAGAAGAGACAGATGCAAATCAGGGTGATAGAGAAGCAGATGAACCTACAATGGACTGTGCTCCAGTCAACCGTCATGCCACTGGAGTCCGATACAGAGAACAGTTTGCCATCAATCACTTTGCATGTATGCATACACTGTACTTACTCTTTATGAAGTCCTATAAATTTATGGATATTTTTAAATAACAAGATATCTTTTGGTGACTGCATTTAAAGGTACCTTTCTGTTAAAGCCACAAAACAATGTAAGAAATATATCTGTAACTTTTGACATAATTATTATTATCACAGACCTACTTAATGGCCCAAGAAATTTCAACTTAATATATATACATTTGTCTCTAACAATTTTATTTAACCATCAGATACTTCCTATTATCACATTTTTAAAGAAATAATTGCTTACAAAGTCTCCCTGGTATAGTGTATGTGTTGAAATATTGCATGTTGAAGACTGTTTTAATGTTTACTTTCATAATTATAATATGAAATTTACATGTAAATTTATTATTTTCACTGTAGTGGATTAAATACCAGAAAATGCCCACAAACACAGCATAACATTGTGCATATGTTAATGTGTCATTAATTTGATTAAACAATATTCCTTTCAGCTATTAATTATTATAACATGAATTATTTAATAAATGGGGCATTTCATGGCAATTTTTTTTTATGGATCTGACATTTTGACACTATAACACTGTTTCTGTGAAAACATGTGTATACTTTTCTTTACAATTTCAGTTAATAGAAACCATATGAGGTGTGTTTGCAACACCCAAGAATAAACATATTTTGTACTTCTATTTTTTGAATATTACTTAATTTATGACCAACATTTGTATGCACAAGTGACAAAGGTATGAAGGTTTTTATGTTTATATTAAAGATTTTCTTTATCAAGAGATTTTCTTAAAGTTATTGAAGAAAACAAAATGTCACGTCCATCACAATTTAAATTGTTTGGGTAAAAAAAAATGCTTCCAAAGTCTCCCTGATATGATGTACATGGATAAAATTTTCATATTCAAGACCCTTTGAATGTTACCTTTCATATGATATAAAGTTTCCATGTAAATTTAATGATTTTGATTTTCATAGTCATGGACCAAATACCATGAAATGCTCCAAATACAAATGTCTATACAATTAACTGTCAATAGTGAAACTTAGTTTCCAAAATTGTCTATTTTCATTTGAAGATATTTTTTTTTAGCTTAAGACAGTCTATCTCTAATTTTATTTTCTCTTTCATAAGAGCATTGACTGATGGTGATGTTGGTACTGGCTGACAAACTTGAATAACTGGCTCATGGTCATGGGTTTTTGGTGTTGGTTCCGAATGGATTTTAGCCATTACAACAAAATGACTACAAATAAACAATTTAAAATTAGTGGTTTAATTAATAAATTAGAAAAACATTCTTTAAAGTTCCTGACATAAGCATGAATATGTGTTACTGAAACTTCATGATAATAGTAATGTTAAAATTATAAACATAAAATTATGTTTATTTTTCTTATTCCCTGAACCATGTATATGAAGTTGTATAAAATTATTGTTTGTTTGCTACTAAATTGAATTATTGGTTACTTGAAAAATATTTATCCATTAATTTACATCAGGCTTAAATGGCTAAGGAACTTGGTAAAATGAAACATTGATCTGAAGTTAATAGACAAGTGTGAGAAAAGGCAAATAGGAAAGAAGAAAAGAACATATTAAAGATAACTAGTAATCGGAATGTGATTTGTATTTCAAAGGTATTAAATAATGCAATAGAAATATTTACATTATATACAGTTACCTTGATAGAAATAAATTCTATTGATAAATTATGTATGTAACGGCCTTCATTTTTGGAAGAAAATACAAACATATTTTTCCACATTTCTATAGAATTTTATTCTGTTAACAGTCTCTTTAAAGATGAAGTTTCCTTTTAGTATATTTACAGTTTTACATATATCATTCAACAATCACCAATAAATGGTTCAGAAGTAAACTTTCTTTAGGATTATCCAATGGCATAAAGATGATATTCATATTTATATTACAATTACTTTTGCTTTTGAACCAGTTTTTAAATTGTTGCCACAGCTGGTTTGTGCATTGACATAGGAAAAATAAATGTTCTAATGATTCTGCTTCATTGGAGCACAAGGTTTGTTTATTATCGTATTGTATACAGCATTTATAAACTATTGGCAGTTAAAATATGATGTATCAGCTTTAATAGAAAATTTTGTGTTCTACTATCAATGGTTATTTTTTGTGTTACTTAAAAGCAGTTTGAAGAAAATTTATCTGTTATGTTAATATTAAGGTTTTTTTACTATTTGTTTACAAAATGTGTCCTTGAAGATTGAATAGAATGAACATTTTAATTTTTATATATAAATTAAAAACATTTGTTTGAATGCATTTCAGTCTTTGTGAGATATGTGACCGAGATTTCCATATTTAATAGATGGAATATAACTGATTAGTTAAAATTAGAAACGAAATTATGTACATTTTCTTACTTCCTGAACCTTGTCTATGAACTTGTACCAAATTATTGTTTGTTTATTACTAAATTGAAAAATTTTAGACAAATATAAATGAAATTGCTTTGGGATGCCTGTATTTGCAATTAAAAGAAAAATGCTACTGTTAATTTGTAACTAATGAAACAAAAGAAAAAAAAGGAAAGAAATGTAATAATTTGGCATCTATATTGTAATTTAAAAAAACATTTAAAAAATAAATAAATCTATTTTTAATAATATTGGATCATGTGTGATAACTGTTAAGACTAATATCATGATCACTGGTGAAGTCAGAGATCAAGCTCGGGAGAGACATGTCTCAACCTTCAATGAATACATGAAGAAATATATTCCACTTATGTTAACCGCCATCATAGAACATGTTGAATGGCACAAATTTTAAAATAGTGAATGTATTTCTTACACTAAATGAGTATTTTTATTACAAAAATGGTTTAAGTATACTTTATCAATAATATTATAAAAAAAAAAAATTCATTGTTGAAAATTGTGTCTGCTTATCAAGTGCTGTAAGGCCTATATTTATATGAAAATTGAATGGAAAATAATATTTTATAACATTTTAATACTGCAGATAACAACAAGAATGCATACAATTATTAATGAAAAGAAATTGAAATATGTTTAAAATTATAGATAAAACCATTTGTAATTTAAATATATTTTTCAATTACTGGGTAAATATATTTTGTAAGTACATATATCTGTGTATAATTAAGAAAAGTGTGAAATGTTCAACTCTTAATATTTTCCATTATCCACCTTGAATTTTTATTTGGGATCAACAAATAAATGTAAAGTAGCCTCTGCACAAAACATATTTATAAATCCTATACCTGTAATATTTGTTTTATTTCTAAAAGTGGAAAAATTCTTCTTTGATGAAGATTTCATGTTTTTCCACTTTTTCTCCACCTCATCTCTATTTCTTGAGTTGAAGGTTGTGCTATTTAAAGCATCGGTGATATTCTGATGAAATTAAAATATTTAATTATTTGCCATCTACAAATTAATATAATTTTATTATGTATTACTATTAAATTCTTTGTCATTAATTTAAAAATCACACTTTCATAAATCATCATTAAAATAAAGCATTTATTATTGTTATTTGAGTTCTTTAGTAATTTCTCATTACATTTCCATTTAATATAATAACAATATTTTTATTTTTTGGTAATAGTTTCATATTTCTTTGAACAGAAACCAATTTGCTACAATATTGTTTTCTTAAATGATGGAAAAATTATTCACCAGCAAATTCTAATGTTCTGAAAGCTGAGCAGCCCCCCTTCTCCCAATATGATTTTTTTTCCACCATGTGTATTTTTTTTTTGGGGGGGGGTTGGGGCGGGGAGAGGGCTATATATAGAATAAGTGCGATTGTCTCATATTTTATGGTGGTGCAATTTTAACAAATATTGTTCAATATTGATAAGTCGTGTTGTGTTGAAATGTGGCTGTCACTGCAATTCACTAATTCATTAGGCGTAATTGTTTACCTGCCACGCCTCTTTTCTTTTTAATGCCGTTACTTCACAACTAAATCTACCTTCAAGAAATTTTTTTTTACTTTCAACCATTTCAGCTAAAAGAAGACATTCCTCTTTCGTCCAATTAGGGCGGCGTTTTTTGCTATCTGTCATGTTGATGAAATTTTTTTATAATTATAGTTTAAACTAGATAAGTCCACAAGAATCGAAGATAAATCTGTCGTCTGCTATGTACACAGAATCGGCGAATGGGAAATCACTTGTAACTATTTATAAAAAAAAGGGGAATTCCGTTGCTTGGTTATCGTGTTCGGCGTAACATCAGCGGTGAACAGTGCAGGGGCTTTCCCTAACAACCACTTCCGGTGCAAGACGAAAAAATGACTTAAGTTTTTCCTGCAACTTGGTTAAGTTTTGACTTAAGTCTTTTCATCAATACCAACTTAAGTTTCTGACTAAGCTAAGTCGATTTCATAAACTTAAGTTTAAACTTAAGTCAAAACTTAAGTTGTTTGATAAATACCGCCCCTGGTCCAAAATACAATGCTATGCTGGTTCATTTGGAAGGAGAAAAACTGCACACCACAAATGTCACAGGTGCATAGGGTTTATTTTTTTCAGCCAGTGATCCATAACTGATATATCAAAGGTCGTGATATGTACTATAATTTTATTTGTATTTTGTAAATGCATATAATAATAATAAAAAAATACTCCTTGAGGTTAATCTTTCTTAAGGAAGTTACAACAGTTATATGCAACATCAGATTTATTATTTCAACCATGGTTTTATATAACTATGAAAAGGTTAGAGTAAAAAATATTTAGATTCATTTCATGTACAACGTTCTAATATTACACGTTGATTTTAAAAGGATGGTAGGCTTTGGATAATCTTATACTCGTGTTAAGGTCGCTTTATTTAATATGTATACATATACGCAAACACTGTTACGTTTAGAACGCCCACCCCATCCTATGCGCATGCGTATGTATTTGGCACCACATCCCTTACCCCCGCAAGTGCTTTAATTATGTAACGTATATTTATATTATATAATAAACATGTAATTGCTTTAATTTAGTGCCCTCAGTTAAAAGATAATTAAACATAGTGGATGTAAAACTCTTCTAACCAAAATATGTTTCGGTTCACCATATTCAAATGTAGAAATTATTTAAACTATTCACCTTTGATTTTAAACATATTTTCACTTAT